>OY829539.1:36575840-36713455 GCA_963691705.1 Viola odorata | reverse complement strand
TGATGAAAATTTTCATGACAAACATTTATCATGTGGTAAGGAACCATTTTTGCATTTCGTTGTACATGATCCTTTTGCTTGTGTAATTAAAAATCACTTGGGTACGACTCTTACTACATGCACCAAAAATGTTTTTGTACCCCTCGTCAAGCATGGATCTTCTTGGTTTGAGTATGAAAAGTACTTGTGTGAAAATTTTGTGGCATGTGTTAAAACTCCTCACTTGCAATTCATCAAGTATGACCCTTTCATGCTCAAAAGTGATAAATTTTGTAATTTTTCGGATAGTAAGTGTCATTTATATACATGTTGTTTTCATTCGGTATCCATGACTGATCTTCATGAAGCATGGAAACAATTCTTTTGCCCGAACTTGTTAAAATTTTCTCGGCCTAATTGCTGCAAGCAATTGTGTTTCCTTTTGTGTCGATTGTTTGGTTTTCCAATGTGTTTTGTGCACGGGTGTGTGACTCAATTTTCTTGGCTAATCATTATGAGCCGCTTTGAGAAGATGAGCCACCGCATACGCTGTTTAATAATTGGTGACACCATGCGCATCCTTCATGTTATCTTAAAGACCAATGTGCTTAAATATGGAAGGGATGTGCATGATTTTGAAATGGATGAATTTTGTCTTACCAATTGTAGCCTATATGCATTAATTATGGCTGATGTGCACTTACATACCATGAATATGTTGTGTGTTAAGGGAACACAAATTTTGGATCGAATTTGTCAAGAATTAATTACTTTAATTCTTACGAACATTTGTGTTTTCTCTTTGGAAATTTGATTGGTATTTCCAAGTGCTTTGTGCTTATGTGTAGTGCTCAATTCTCTTGGCTTGTCTTTGTGAGCCGCATAGAGAAAATGATTCATCCTGTTTGTTGTTCTATGATTTGTGATGCCATCCGCATTTTACATGACATTTTAAGAAACCATGCGCATCACCGTGCTATTAATGTTGTAGACTCTTCCTTGGACCAACCTATGCATAAGCATGCGCGATTGTGCCTCTTAGGTATCTCACCTTTGTTTTCAAGTGTTTTCTCGTGTGCAGGTGAAAAGGTAGAAGTAAGGGATTCAAGGACGAATCCTTTTGAACAATGGGTTTTTATTCCACCGGGGCGTAGGGATCGCTTGATCTCTTCCCTTTGCCAAATCTCCCTCCATTTCATCCACGCCAATATCCTTGACCTAACACGTAAGTATGGGTCCATAAACACATCCTTCTATATTACTAACTTGACCCTTTGCCATGTAGGAGAGGACGAATTGCAAAAAATGGATTCGAGGACGAATCCTTTCAAAGAAGGAGGAGATGATGCGATCACACTACCCTTAAAACTTGAAGACAAGGATATTCTAGCAAGCAGACCAATCACGAGGAGCATGGCCACGAAGCTTACAGGTAAGAGGACCGATCACACGCAACCGAGCCTTGCAACTGATTGTCAATCATGCTCAAGGTCGGGAATCAAGTGCCAATTCCTTGCCATGCCGAGTCCTAGATGAATGGAACTCCCAAGATGGCCGAGCAAGCCATGATGTAGAGGCACGTCTAGCCTTAGAAATTGTCAAGGACCCGCACACCATTCCAAGGCCTCCAACAAAACCAAACTTCCTCAACTCACAACAAGGCTCGTCAACAAAAGTTCCACCTAAGAGGACAATGATCATGAGAGAAGACGAATGTAATATCATGGATTCGAGGACGAATCCTTTCAAAGGAAGAGGTGATGATACGATCACACCTAACCTTATTCTCTCTATGTACCAGCACCACCTAAGCATGGGGATCGCAGAACAAAGCTCGGCAACAAATGCTCCATCCAAGAGGGCCAATCATCATGATCCGATGGGCAAGCAAATGACGTCTGATTTGAGCAAACAAAGTTTTGATGGAAACTTCAAGATGTTAGATTTCATTTGGGACAAGTTTCGGGCCAATCTGACGGGTGGATCAAATGCTATGGTCGTCGACATTTTAGCGCGCAGTTTGAACGAGCCAGGATTAACGTGAGTCCAGTGGCAAAACGCTAAAGCGTTTTGCCCAAAATGCCATAGCGTTTTGCCCCTGCTTTGATGGATCATTGTGAGTTGTCATGTTCCCCACTTGTGATATTTTATTGTATTTCTTTTCTATAAGTAGAACATCAAGCTAGTGTTATTATTCAGATATAATTGCCAAGTGAAAAGCTAGAGAGAAATCCTCCTCTAGCCTTTTCACCAAGGCATTTATCCTAGAGTGTTATTTGAGTGATTTGTTGTTGTTCCATTTCTGTAATTCAAGTGTGTTCTCAAGCATTAATCAAGTGTTCTTTTGTGCTTTCAAACTGTGTTCAATCAAGTGTACCATCATCAATCCATCAAACTCCAATTCCTCCTCAATCCTTTCCTTTCATCCCTTGTCTTATCATCCATTTCCGCTGCACTTATACTCCATCTTCCATCCTATTTCCTTCCATCTTCCAATCTGCCTTGTGTCACAACTCCAAGCTAGATCCTCCTTCAAACATAGATTCAAACTCCCCTTACAAAGGAGGTTGGATCTTATCAGAAAGTGGCGGAGGTACTGAAGGTCTTGTGACGGTGAGCGAAGAGGGAGGTCCTACTATTAGAGTGGGGTAAAAACCCGGTGGGAATTCGGTGGTAGCTTCATCTCTCTCCTTTTCGGCCCTGGGGGCCTTTTCTGTAGTAATCCTAACTTGTTCCTCTAACTCTGCAATTCTGGCTGTTAGTACTTCATCGGCCTTAGCCTGTTCAGTCATTTTTCATTTTTTAAGTCTAGTTACGGGGAGCCTGTGCGAAGTAGCTTGCTTTCGAGGAGCTATCGTGAACCTGAAAAAAGAAATACAGAAAAATGCGATCCCGAGGCCTCCACATTGCTCATTCGCTTCTCCGGCTACACTTTCACTTGATATTTTTAGGGCGGTCGGAGAGGCGAGATATCCCGATTATTGACAAGATACGAAGGAAGCCTCTATTCATTCCAACGATGTGAAGTAATCTGAGATGCTATCTGCGAAACCCAAATCAGCAGGGGCAACCAATGCCGCCATGCTAGGAAGATCTCTTTTACACTATGCTTTCAAACGATGTAGGGCCTGATGCCTGGTGAACCCATTCGAGGGAAGGGATGATGATCTATACCATGAATTTGAAGTTTTGCGATAAGCAAGGATGTTTTGAGTAATATTCGGATGTTTTGAGTATTTGGTAGGAAAAAAATTCAAAATTTTTGGTGCAACGATTGTGTTTATTCCGGAGGGATTTTCTCTTTTCTTTTTGTGATGGTCTTTTGAGTTGTATTGGACGGACAATTGATATAGAAAGTTGAGTCAATTTAATAAATATCCGAAAGAGTACGACTTTATTAAAAAGTGTTTACAAAATATGGTAAACTTGCCAACTACCTAAATTCATCAAAAATGGCTAGAATAGATGAAATCAGGGATCCTAGTTACATGAAAAAAGAAAGGTTTGCCGATATTCGAGTCTTCCCATGAAGGTGTCAACCTTGGATGTCGGAATTCTCTTGTTGTTGCCAAAGGTATTCCATCGAGGCCATCTCCCCTTTTTGCATTTCTATCTCGGCCTCTAAAGCTGAAATCTGGCTTTGCAGTGCCTGGTTCTTCCTATCCCCCAAGTCTGCGCGAGTAGTCAAGATCCTTATCACCGAATTTTTCTCTTCAATTATGGTACTGGATGCTTCTTTCTTGCGGATTTCGCTGTTCAAACGTTCCTTAGAGTCCCTGAGGGTCACTTTCTATTTTACTGCTTGTATGCGGATAACGTCCTTACTACGCCTTTCTAACTCATTCATCTGGACTTCCAGTCCACATTGATGGGCTTCGGCAATATCCCTTTCCTCTGTCATCTGATCTCGTTCTTCTTGCGCTGCTCGCATCTGTTCTACCACTTGAGCGTAAGCCATGACATCCTTTCCTTCGCTCACCTGAGATTCTCCTTCTTCTTCTATCGGTTTCTGATTTTTCGGGCGAGGTAAGACATTGCCGTTGACTCGTCTTAACCTCCACTGTGGATATTCCGGTCTCGTTGCTGCATAGGCGACGTGTCCCTTGAGACAAAAGGGGTGAGTCCAATCTTGGGCATACAGCTGAATGTTTTGATTTCCCCCGATGTGTGGCAGGTTTGACCTTGTCATGCCGAAGGTCATGGGAATTACTTGCGTGATGCAAAACTGCCTGAGGACGAGGGCGGGGTAATAGTGAGCGCACCTCCATGCTCCGATCAAAGGAACCCATGGTAAGGGTCCGCAGCAAACAATGGGATCAGAGGGCTGCAGCCATTTGGCGTGCCAACTGAAGTCTTCTTCAAGAGGTTTATGACTCTGTAGACCCAGACGTCTTTATTCTCCATCTCCCATTTATTTGTGGTCGTTGCGTTGATAACTCTGAGTAAAGGTCACGATCTTATGTAGTTTGCAAAGAAAATGGACTGATCTGGAGTCTGTTTGAAGTTGCTGACTAACCATACTGTCAACAACTGGGTGCAACAGGTGAGTCTCCCTTTCCCTTTCCTTCGACAAGAGTCCAGAGAGCGAAAAGTCTCGGCCAAGATGGTTGTCGTAGGATTGATGGTGTTTGCCTCCATCTCGTAAAAGACGTTGACTGCTGCAAAATCGATGGCGTTCTTCATTTTAGGAAAAAGGACGAACCCTATGATGGCGAAAGCCAGAATCCTTAAGCACTTTTCCCCATTGGACAACTGAAATCGTGCCTCAATATCTGACTAACACCAGAAGTAGTCACCTTCTCTGACACGAGTAGTGATTCCTAACAACTTATCAAGCCTTATTTTGACACTCGAGGAGTCGAGTCGAACATTCTGGTATATGGCCGATATAAGAGATGTGAAGCACATCATAGCTGAATATTCCTCTAGTGTGGGAGTCAAGTCTACCCCTTTGTCGAAAGAGAAGCACTGACAATAGGGATCCCATAATTTTAGGGCTGCCCGGATGCAACCCCAATCAGTCTTCACGTCAACCAGGGTTAGTAGCTTTCCATAACTACCCTCAAACTGTGTCTCCTCCTCTTGAGTCAGCTCATTTCTCAACTTCTGAATCCTAGTTAAATCAAAGTCTACGACTTCTACTTTGACCTTAGTGGTGATGTCAGGGGTGAACCCATGTTCCAACAAGTCTCCTCGCATGGCCTGATCGTCGAAACTTCATCCCCCGAAATATCAAGTCAAAGTAGTGTAGGTGCCGACATATCGAATGAGCGAAAATGGGTCCTGTGGGACAGAAATAAAATTTTAAGTGCAAAGTAACCTGTACGTGTAAGAAATTTACAGTTCGTATAACAGAAAATTTACAAAAAATGAAAATCATAGCAACAAGATAAATAGAGCCATGACAAAGCAGATATAATCATGATGCACATGCTGGGGTTCTGATTCTGACTTTTCTAACTGGCATGAACGGTTCCCGGATGATAGCATGAAAAGGTCCCTAAAGTGTCGTCCAGTGTCCCGATTCCTTGCGAAATCGTATAACCTTTCGACTATCTTTAGGGGTTATCCGAGTTGGGATTGGTGAACACTACCTAGGACATGTGTCCTAGGGCGTCACTACTACCCTCCTAATTTGGTAATTGTCCCCGGGGTGTAGGGCACTATGAAATGCATATGACAATTGATATCAAAGTGAATAAATAAACAAATCAGCAATTTATTAAAGCGGGTAAATAGACAAATAAACACCTCTTAAAAGATAAAACCGGCTCCGACCCTAAAAGTCCCTAGTGAAGTCGCCAAACTGTCGCGCCTCGAAAATTAATAAAAATTCGAGAGTGTGCAACGAATCTAAGACCTTACGATGCTCGGCGTAAAAGGACGTCTCGCAACATGCAATGAAGTCGCCATCCTAATTTTGTCTCTAGGTTTAGGGAACCTAATCATCATGGCATAAAAAATAAAATAAATAAAAAAACTAAAGGCACAAAAAAAGGGTCTAAACCCAAGACAAAGGTTCGGGGTCGTATTATGGTCTCGGGAAGGTGTTAGGCACCCGAGTCACATCCGAAAATGGTTACCGGTTGATAAGATAGGTGTTTAAAAGGTGTTTGATAAAATACATTTTGAAAGGGAGTCCTCAGAGGAATCATCACTTTGGTCTTTTCCATGATCGGGACCGTTCAGGAATAATTAATCGTTGGACGGGGTTACCATTTTAAAAATCTTTTCGGACGGGGTTACCGTTTTCAAGACCGATCGATTATTCCTGACCGTAGCGTGATGGGACTGAATTTTTCGTAAGACCGAATGAGCGCCCTCTATTTCATCATATCATGGATAGCTTAACAGAGTACACGCAGTCAATATAAGTGAAAATTTAAAATCGTACGAACATGGCATTTTAAGCAAGTCTTTAAACAAGTTGTTCATGTGGGTTGATTTTAAATTCTAGCAATTCTATATATCATGCTTACGATTAATATTTACGAAAAAGCATTGAATAAATAAAAGGGAATGAAAGACGTACTTTCGAGCGAAGCTTGAATTTTAAACCTACAAAGTGAGAGTGTTAGTGATATCTCAAAAAATAAATAAGTGATTGACGTTTATTTCCATGTGATTTTACCATCTTAAACTACTTTGTTTAGGGAAAAATCAATCTCTTTCACGTCAATTTGGTCTCTTTTGGAGGAAGTCTTGGGCAAGAGAAGATTTGAAGGAAACAGGTGCCTTGAGCGACAAAATGGCAATCTTGGCCGCAGGCTTGGCCAAGATTGCAGAGATAGAGGCGTGCTCATCATGGATTCACGGAATGCAGATCAGGAAGCCAGCTGGCTGTTACATCTCTTGGATGATTTCTCGGATGTAATCTTATTTGAACAAAAACAATCCTTTAGTATCTTATTATTTTATTTTTGAATTTGAACAATTGGGATTTTTTATCCCTATCTTTTAGCTATTTGAAGTTTGGAATTTGGAAAGGAACATGATTGGTAGGGAGTCTAACCTTGTTAAGGTTAGGGAAGGCTGTCAATTACAGGATCTTCCTTCTTCCAACTTCTAGTTCTTGTAAACATTTGCTCTGTGATAATTCGGTTTTGAATATCACAGATTTTATTTTAATTCATGTTCTTCAATTCTTCTCTTTTTTAATTATTATGTCTAGTAGCTAAACACTTAATTCTTGGTAGGGGTTGAGTGAGCGTACTTGTGATTCGTGAGACCGATCGTTCTTATTATCCTCTCATTCGTAATCGATTCAAGTTCTGTTTTAACAAACCGGTTCCCGTCTAGGCTAAGAATTGATCAATCTTAGGCAAGATGACGAATTTGTAGCCAGTCACAAAAGGGACGAGCGAAACCGGAGTGACGCAAGTAGGCAGCTATCCTCGCGGAGGTTAGTGAACTTGAATCGATATGGGCCTAACTAGACTGACAATCTAGGGCTCCGAGTTGGGAATAGCTTCGCCCAGACTCTGTCTTTCCCTACGCCATTGAGAAAACGCATGTGTCAATTGGATAAACCCTTTAACCAGCAAGGTGTCCACTGGCCAAGATCACTAGGAAAGGGGGTTCCCTCCAAGTGATTTGAATAGGAGGAAAGTAGGATTGGAAAGGGGTTCCTCCCAATCTATAGCAGAGTTATGAGAGAGAAGGAGAAAATCTAAAGGTCGATGATCGATTAAACAAGGAATGCGTTCACGAATTCACCCTTACCAGGAGTTTACCTCACGACAGTTCGCAACCCACCTCATTCCGCAATCTTAGCTAAGATCTCCTTCTGCCTAAGATTGCCTTTTTCTATTTAATTATTGCTTGTTCTCTTTTATGCTTTGTTTATTTTAATTGTAGGAACAAAACCCCTCAACTCCAGTGACGAGGAAGTCGAGTCAAGACTTCAAAACCCCAACAAGATCTCTGTGGACAAACCTTTTATCATGATCTACGAGTCCCATGTGCACGAGTGATAAGTTGTATTCCTACCCCATTTCTATATCTTTTTACAACTAAATTTGATCCCCTCGACACGCAATCAAATTTTGGCGTCGTTGCCAGGGATCTTTTGACAGTGTTTTTGTAGTTTTGTTTTTATTTTTGTCTTTTGCAGTTGATGACCAGGTCCTCAAAGGAAGATTTATTACCTTTGAATCCAGAACTTACGAAGACTGAAGCACAAAACAGAAAGAAAGCCAAGAGAAAATTCGACGGTGAATTTTCTAGTACACAAACAGAATCCAGTTCTGTTAGCAGTCTAGGCCAAGATTCAGGCCCAGCTGAAAACCCAATACCAATCATGGAGGAAAACCAACAAGAACAGACGATGAGGGAATAAAATAGAGGGGCAGAATGAGTGACCTACTCCTGTATTAATCTACACCCTATGGCTAATGATTAGTCTATTAAGACAAACATCATAGCCAACTTAACCAAGTTCCATGCACACTCAAACGAGAATCCGTATAACCATTTGAGGAACCTTCACCTCCAATGTGATACCCTAAAACCAGTGGGAGTATCAATAGAGAGAGCCAAACTGGAATCATTTCCTTGGTCTCTTGAAGACTCAACTAAGAATTGGTTCTATAGCATACCCCATAACACTATTACAACATGGGGAGATATGTTCGCTACCTTTCTGAACAAGTATTGGAATGCAACTAAGGCGGGTTTAGTTAGAAAGAATTTAGTTTCCATTCAGCAGAGGGGAGGGGAGAGTTTGAGCGAGTATCATCAAAGGTTTAGAGACCTTCAAGACATTTGCCCTACCCATGGAGTGGCTGACCATCTCCTAATCCAATATTTCTATGATGGAATGTATGTGAAGGATAAAGAGAGATTAGATGTAGCCGCTGAAGGAGCACTTCAAGATCTTACACCAACAAGAGCCAAATTGCTTCTCCAAACAATGGCCGATAATTGCCAAAATAACACCTCATCCGAGAGAAATTCTGCACCTTCTTCTTTGAATGCTTTAAATGTAGAAAATAAGCTTGATAAGATTACTAACATACTGATGAATCTTTCTATAGGTGCAACATCTCAGGTACAAACTACAGTAGCAGCAACTAATCCTATGCCCTCGATTTGCAGGATTTGCCAACAACTAGATCATCCAACCCATAGTTGTTACATGGTGGAACAGCCGGGTGATCCAGCCCCAATCCCAGTGAATGCAGCATATGGTTACAATCAAGGACAACCTAGATTCCCACATGAAAGTAACCAATACCCTTGGAGCCAACATCCCAATCTAAGGTGGAGGTAAGATCCGCCCCAGCCTAGCCAACAACTACAACAACAACCGCAACAACAATACAGCCAACAATCACAGCAATCCCTCATAAACTTTCAACACTTCGTACCCAGACCACCTCAATCAAACCAGACCAATATCCCACTGTTACCCCCAGCACCTCAATCGCTTAAGATTACTGGAGTTCCCATAGAGGATACGATGCAAAAATTCATGCAAGCAACCTAGTCTTGTCTTGTTGAAATGCAGAAACAGAACGTTGAAATGTAAAAACAAATTAGCCAATTGGCCCAACAGACGCAGCAACCTAAGTCAGGTGGTAAACTACCTTCCACCACTGAATATAATCCAAGGCACAATGTAAGTGCTATTAATCTTAGGAGTGGAAGCGTCCTACCTGAAAGGAATGGAGCAAAGTCAGACCAGGAAATACATAATCGGCTATTTGAGGATGAGGATGATGATGTGGATGAAGAAATACAAGCAGAATCTCAGCCAGAACCAATCTTGGGTAAGACTGAGACTAAGACTGACGATACAGCCGAAACAGAAAAAGACCAGCCTATCTTAGCCAAGCCAGTGGCTAAGACTAACGAGCAGAGTTCCAAACCTCTGGAACCAGTGGAGATTCCACCACCCTATCCTTCCAAGGCTTCCAAACAGAAGAAGTTAGACGAGGCTAAGGAATTCATGAGCATTTTTTGCAAAGTGGCAGTGAATATCCCTATGCTAAATTTAATTTCTAAAGTACCATCTTATGCAAAATTCTTAAAAGAATTTTGTACTAACAAAAGAAAACTTGCAGGAATGGAGAGAGTGTATCTTACACAGAATGTTTCCTCAGTACTTCAGAGCAAACTCCCGCAGAAGTGCGGAGATCAAGGAACCTTCACCATCCCTTGTAAGATAGGGAACGAAAATGTGGAAAAAGCTCTTTGCGACTTAGGGGCTGGAATCAACGTGATGTCCTTGAAAGAATATGAGACATTGCAAATGGGACCAATGAAAGAGACACAGGTGGTGATTCAATTGGCTGACCGAACCGTAATTCATCCTAAGGGAGTAGTAGAGGATGTTCTTGTCCAAGTCAATAATTTTATATACCCTGTGGATTTTTATATTGTTGAGATGGATTCTGACTTGCCTTCTTGTACAACAAATGTGCTTCTAGGGAGACCTTTCCTTATGTCAGCTAGAGCAAACATAGATGTTTATGAAGGAAGTATCATTTTGGAATTTTTTGGGAGCACGATTAAGTTCTATATGAAGGAGGGATTAAAGTATCAAAATGAGACGCACAATGTTAATTTTATTGATATTTTATGCCCTATCGAAGAAGAAACTGCAGATTTGAGTGCTACTGACCCACTTGATTTTGTCTTAAGCAGAAGTATCTCAGCTAAGACACTGACAGAATTGGAAGACCGAGTGGGAAATCGAGAAGATCTTAGGTAGATCTTAACAGATCTTCACGAGACTAAACCATTGAAGGAATCATTGAATTGCCCCATTGTTTAGCATGTCTAATTCTAAGGTTTTACCGTCTATATTGCAGGCACCCAAGCTAGATCTTAAGGAGTTTCCAGAACACCTTAAGTATGCATATCTAGGCCAAGAAAAAACTCTGCCAGTAATAATCTCAGCTAAGCTTTCCAGCGAGGAAGAAGCCAGATTGACAAACGTGTTGAAGGAACACAAAGAAGCTATTGGATGGACCTTGGCAGACATCAAGGGCATATCCTCAACCATTTGTACCAAGAGAAGGATGCCATTCAGATTGTGCAACGCACCAGCCACCTTTCAAAGGTGTATGGTTAGTATCTTTTCAGACTATGTGGAAAAAGGTATTGAAGTGTTCATGGATGACTTCACCGTCTATGGTGATAATTTTGATCAATGCTTATCTAACCTGAAAAATGTTTTGAAAAGATGTGTGACCATTAATCTTGTGTTAAACTATGAAAAATTTCATTTTATGGTAGAACAAGGTATTGTCTTAGGCCATGTAGTTTCTAAGAAAGGCATAAAAGTAGACCAGGCTAAGATTGATGTTATAAAGAGTTTGCCTTACCCCTCATGCGTGCGTGAGGTTAGACGTTTTCTTGGCCACGCAGGATTTTATCGCAGGTTTATTAAAGATTTTTCAATGATAGTGGAGCCTATGTGCAAGCTTTTATAAAAAGAAGTTGACTTCAATTTTAACGAAGCTTGCCAAGTGGCGTTTGACAAGATTAAGGAGAAAATCACATTAGTCCCAATCATCCAAGCACCAGATTGGAGCCTTCCATTCGAATTGATGTGTGACACCAGCAACTCAACCGTTGGTGCGGTTCTAGGGCAGAAAAATGGTAGAGATCCACACGTGATCTACTACGCCTCTAAGATGCTTGACGATGCACAAAAGAACTATACCACAACCGAAAAGGAATTATTTGCAATAATCTTTGCATTGGATAAATTCAGATCGTATTTGTTAGGAACAAAAGTCATAGTCTTTTCTGACCATGCGGCCTTAAGGTACCTCTTGACTAAATCAAAATCTAAGCCAAGATTGATTCACTGGGTTTTACTTTTGCAGGAATATAATCTGGAGATTAAGGACAAAGCAGGAAAGGAAAACTTAGTCGCGGACCACTTGAGCAGATGCCTTGTAAAAGGCGATCTGGAACCAATCAGAGATGATTTTCCGGACGAACACCTATTTGTTGTCCAAATGATGAGACCATGGTTCGCTCATCTAGTCAATTTCTTAGTCATGGGTAAGCATCATGGAGACTTAACGGCTCAAGAAAAGGTAAAGATTAAGCATGACAGCAGGTATTTCATCTAGGATGACCCTTATCTATGGAAAATTGGATCTGATCAATTGATTAGGAGATGTATTCCTGAAAGTGAGATTCCATCTGTCCTAAGATTTTGTTATTCTTATGCATGTGGTGGACATTTTGGAGCCAAGAGGACAGCCTTAAAACTCCTTGAGTCGGGATTTTATTGGCCTACTCTATTTTATGATAACTATAAGTTTTGTAAGATATGTCCCGAATGCCAAAAGATAAGAAACATAAGTTCTAAAAATCAAATGCCCATGAATGTTATATTAAATTGTGAGATTTTTTATTTATGGAGTATTGATTTTATGGGGCCTTTTCCTATGTCAAATGGAAAATAATATATATTGCTTGTTGTGGATTACGTGTCTAAATGGATAAAAGCGAAAGCAACTAGGACCAATGATGCTAAAACTGTTGTTTCATTTTTGAAATCTAACATTTTGAACAGATTTGGTGTGCCTAGGGGGATCATTAGCGACCGTGGGACACATTTTTGCAATAGTATTATTGTTTCACTTTTCAGGAAATATAGTGTAACCCATAAAGTTTCCACTGCTTACCATCCTCAGTCAAATGGCCAAGCGGAGGTATCAAACAGAGAAGTCAAGTCGATCTTGGCTAAGACAGTTGGCTTAGATCGGCAAGATTGGAGCCAAAGGTTGGATGATGCATTCTGGGCATATAGGACTGCCTATAAATCTCCCATAGGAATGACTTCGTACAAATTGGTGTACGGGAAAGCATGCCACCTGCCAGTAGGTATGCAACATAGAGCTTATTGGGCAATTCGGAAACTCAATCTAAGGTACAACCAGGCAGGCGAGGAAAGGAAACTTCAAATCCACGAGATGGAAGAATTGAGGAATCGAGCATATGACAACCAGCTCTTAGCTAAGATCAGGATCAAGACATACCATGACAGCAGGATTGTTGAGAAGAATCTCCAACTTGGGGGAAAAGTCCTTCTATACAATTCCAGATTTAAGTTCTTTCCTGGTAAGCTTAAGACTAAATGGGAAGGTCTATATGTTATCACTAATATCTACCCTCATGGTGCAGTGGACATTAGGAATGAAAAGACAGGAATAGTGTTCAAGGTCAATGGACAGCGGCTAAAACCATTCCTAGAAGGATTTCCAACATTTAAGGGAAATCAGGCGATTGAAGCCCCACCTGAGATTCATTAAAAGAGAAGCAAATAGGACTATAATTAGGGAGCTACATGGGGGGCAAACCATGATTTTTGTTTTTAATTCTTGCGAATAAATTGATTGTTCAAATTTAATCCAGAGTCACCATCTGATTTTCTCTTTCAGGAATTTTCAGGAATTTTGTGGAGTTTTCTGGAGTGATTGCGAGGAATTAAGTGTGTTGAGGAGGCTTGGCTAAGTCTTTTTGATCTAGGTCATATTTTATTCGGCCAAGAATTGGGTGACACACGGAGAAAAAGGGAAATAAGAGCAGATTACGTGTAAAAAGGAGGAGAAAAAGCAAGAGCAACGGTTATATTTTTTGAAAAAATTAATCATCAGATGGGAATTAATTTTTAAATTTGGAGATAGACTCCTTACCTCCGACTTACACCAAAATCCCTCAAATCCCTAAAATTTCACCCTCACCCGATTATCTCTCAAACATCCTCAGCTAAAATCACTCCACTCTCCTACTTTCACTCCACAATCAATCGGCTTTAAATATGGGAAAATCCAAGAGATCCGCAAAGAAATCAGCCACACCAAAACCTACCCCGATTAGGCAAGAATCTCCCATCCCTTCGCTATCTCCCTCTCTCAAATCCAGAGAAGGATCTGCCACAAAATCTTAACGAAGTACTCAGTATAGCGAGGATAATCATGTCCATAGATGTAGCCTCCTCTGGTTCCCTAAAGAAAGATCTTTCCATTCCTCCTCCAATTCCTACCTCTAAATCTCTTCAGGGCTCCCTCCCAACAAAAAGGAAGATTGATCTCCCCAAAGAACCAAAAACCCAATCTAGGGTTAGCAAACCAGGCGATTCAGAGGTAGAAATGATTTCGGAGACTGAATCCTATGAGAAACCCTCTGCTAGAGCCAAGCAGGTGGCTCGTAAGAAGGTTGGGTAGAAGGGAGCTGATTCTGAACCATAATGTGAAGAAGGTTCGACGAAATAGAAGAAATCGGGTAAGAGAAAAATAGAAGCGGGTGATGAAGCAGCCCCAGCCAAGAGGACGCATTCTGCGGCTGCGAAAGGAAAGAAGAAAGTTGATGAAGATGAACCTGAAGATGACTCAAACGCTGATGCGGCTGTAGTCTTGGCCAAGCCTGCGGCCAAGACTACCAAGGTATTCCTTCCCCCCTTACACTCATTGAATGGTTGTTTGAGGCCTGATACCCCTGATCTTAGGGTTATATTGAATGAGAAGTATGCACGTGAGATTACTCAATTTGCTATCCTTGATTTCTCGTTTCTTGATGCCTTGGGTGTGGGTAATAGGATTAGGTAGTACATAATCAATCTTGGGTGGGAATGTTTTATGTACCTTGATTTGCCTGCTTACGCTGAGTTGTGTTTGGAATTTCATGCATTTTTTGTCTTGATCAGGATAGGTTGTATGCTAATGGTAGAGCCAATCCTGATCTTGGCGCGTCTGATGTGGTAAATTTTCGTTTGCTTGATATGTGGTCTCATTTGTCTATTGATGAATTTAATCTCTTGCTTGGATTTGTGACTGAAGAAGGACTTAAATCTGATGAGTATAAGAATTCCCTTACTGATTATCCCCCTGATTGGGATAAGACAGTAGCCTATGGAGAGTTGATTGGTGACCCTAATGGAAAACTTTATAAGAATGCTAAGGCTCACCAAATCCGAGATCCTACCTTGAGGATTCTCCAAAGGATCCTCTCTATCTATCTCTCTGGCAAGACAACAGTCTCGGGCAATATTTCTAAGCTTGAAACCTTTTTGCTTTGGTGCATGTTGCATGGGAAGAGAGTAAATTTAGGATACTGGATTGTTAGGCAAATCAAGGCATGTGATTCACTCCCTAAGCTGATCCTAGGAACTCTTATTTCCCATATTACTGCTACTGCTAAGGGAATTGATCTGTCTACTTTGAACATGCATAAATCTTGTGCTGTTAAGATCATAGATCTTAAGGCTTTTGACCAAATGGGTCATTTCCACGAGGAAAAATGCTATCTTTATTTTAATATAGGTTTTACGCAAGTAGCAGACCACCTCTATAGGAAGAGGATCAATGGGAACTTCAAGTTACAGCCAATCTAGATTGATGATGCAGACAAAGAGCCCAATCTTGGGCAAGATGCCAAGAAGCCAAAGCAAACCCAATGCGACCTAGATCCAGACCATCCATTGCTTCCAAAATGGGCTGACAACCTCCTGAAACTCATTAATGAGCAGCTCGTATTCTTCACTACCAACCAGCAGTTGTTCCATGAATTCCAAGAGACTGGCCAAAAGCAACTACAGTAGATTATAAACCAGCAGCAGGATCTATTCCAGAGCATTGAAAGAAATCAGCAGGAGAGGCTCGATAAGTTTTTGGAGCAGCAGGAGGTCAAGTTCCAATAAATCCAGACCCACCTTGATGTTTCCTTCAAATTTATCTAAGCCATGGATAAAGTTGTTGCACACATTTGAGACACGGTGGATGACCATTTCAGCAGTAGCAGTGATGACTCCTCTGATGAAGAAGATGGTTTTGCACCAACTGTGCAAGACCCAAAGCAGCCACCACCACCTCCACCTCCCGCAACACAGTGAAAGCCCTCAGGTCGTATCTTTTCTTTTTCTTTCTTTTTCTTTTTGTGTCTTTTATTTTTCTTTTTAGCTCTCTTCTACACATTGAGGACAGTGTGTCCTTTAAGTGTGATGAGAGTATTTTTAGGTGATGTGTCTGTATATACATGTTTTTTATATGCTTTTCTGTGATTTTCTTTTCTTGCATGAATTTTTTTCTGAATCTAGGCTAAGATAGTTGGCCTAGATTGTCTAGTTAGAGTCTGATGAATGATTTTCTTTGTTTTCATGACTGTTTTTAGGCTTGTGTGTTTTGTGTTTTATGTGAGTGTCGGTAAAAATCTAGACTATGCTTAAGACATTTTCCTTAATGTCTTAACCTTGACCTTTAGCATCCTTCACCTTGTGACCCCGTAACTTTTGATTAAGGCATTTTAATGGGTTAACATATTCAACACCAGTAAGGATACGGGTCCTGGTATCCATTAAGCATCCATATTGTACATGATCATGAGGTCTAGCATTGTGTAACAGACTCAACAAATAGGCAAGCTTCCACCAAATATTTTTAATATCCCCTTAAGGAAAACTGCTAGTGGATAACGGAGTTTGTTGCCTTGTGTTGTGCTGAATTGCTCTAATACAGAGAACTACTTTTATGCCCAGTAAATTGCATGCTCTTAAAAAAAATGATGATGAAATAAATTGTCTTGATATTTCTGCCTCACCAAGTGGGAATACTCAAGAAACTTTCAACAGAGCAATGAACAAAAAAATATTTGTATTTGTCTTGATATTTCTGCCTCACAAGCATTAATATTCAAGAAACTATTAGCAATACTGGCATAGGAAATTTTCAGACAAGGTATTTGAATGTTGATGTTGAGTAGTTGAATTAAGGGGAGAATACCTAAGTAGGTGGATGTCTTGTCTTGTTGAGTCTGTTGTGGAATGCAAAGATGTTATGATCATGTGGAATTTGGATGTTTGGGGTGTTGAATAGACCTTCTTCATAAGGGTTGGGATCCATTGAGAAGTATGCTGACTGTCATAGGTATGAAGGTATAAGGGAATCGGTTAAGGGTTGTCTGTCCAGAAACTTGCCACTGTTTGTTTCCTCTATTTTGAGTCTGTCTGTTTTGAGTCTGTCTTTTCTTTTTCTTAGTTAAGAGTCTAGCATGCTTGGGGGCAAGCATTGTTCAAGTGTGGTGAGGTTTGATTGACGTTTATTTCCATGTGATTTTACCATCTTAAACTACTTTGTTTAGGGCAAAATCAATCTCTTTCACGTCAATTTGGTCTCTTTTGGAGGAAGTCTTGGGCAAGAGAAGATTTGAAGGAAACGGGTGCCTTGAGCGACAAAGTGGCAATCTTGGCCGCAGGCTTGGCCAAGATTGCAGAGATAGAGGCGTGTTCATCATGGATTCACGGAATGCGGATCAACAAGCCAGCTGGCTGTTACATCTCTTGGATGATTTCTCGGATGTAATCTTATTTGAACAAAAACAATCCTTTAGTATCTTATTATTTTATTTTCGAATTTGAACAATTGGGATTTTTTGTCCCTATCTTTTAACTATTTGAAGTTTGGAATTTGGAAAGGAACGTGATTGGTGGGGACTCTAACCTTGTTAAAGGTTAGGGAAGGCTGTCAATTACAAGATCTTCCTTCTTCCAACTTTTGGTTTTTGTAAACATTTGCTCTGTGATAATTCGGTTTTGAATATCACAGATTTTATTTTAATTCATGTTCTTCTATTATTCTCTTTTTTTAATTATAATGTCTAGTAGCTAAACACCTAATTCTTGGTAGGGGTTGAGTGAGCGTACTTGTGATTCGTAAGACCGATCGTTCTTATTATCCTCTCACTCGTAATCGATTCAAGTTTTGTTTTAACAAACCGGTTCCCGTCTAGGCTAAGAATTGATCGATCTTAGGCAAGACGATGAATTTGTAGCCAGTCACAAAGGGGACGAGCGAAACCGGAGTGACGCAAGTAGGTAGCTAGCCTCGTGGAGGTTAGTGAATTTGAATCGATATAGGCCTAACCAGACTGACAATCTAGGTCTCCGAGTTGGGAGTAGCTTGGCCTAGACTCTGTCTTTCCCTACGCCATTGAGAAAATGCGTGTGCCTCAAACCAGCAGCCAATTGGATAAACCCTTTAACCAGCAAGGTGTCCACTGTCCAACATCACTAGGAAAGGGGGTTCCCTCCAAGTGATTTGAATAGGAGGAAAGTAGGATTGGAAAGGGGTTCCTCCCAATCTATAGCAGAGTTATGAGAGAGAAGGAGAAAATCTAAAGGTCGATGATCGATTAAACAAGGAATGCGTTCACGAATTCACCCTTACCAGGAGTTTACCTCACGACAGTTCGCAACCCTCCTCATTCCGCAATCTTAGCTAAGATCTCCTTCTGCCTAAGATTGCCTTTTTCTATTTAATTATTGTTTGTTCTCTTTTATGCTTTGTTTATTTTAATTGCAAGAACAAAACCCCTCAACTCCAGTGACGAGAAAGTCGAGTCAAGACTACAAAACCCCAACAAGATCTCTGTGGATGAACCTTTTATCATGATCTACGAGTCCCTTGTGGACGAGTGATAAGTTGTATTCCTACCCCATTTCTATATCTTTTTACAACTAAATTTGATGCTCTGGACACGCAATCAATAAGCAATTTATGAACGCGAGAATTTAAATAATGACTTGATGCATACGAAAATTTAAATGATGATTTGATATATGCGAGAAATTAAATGATGATTTAATAAATGCAAAAATGTAAATGTTGATTTGATGTGTGCCG
Source organism: Viola odorata (assembly GCA_963691705.1). NCBI lineage: Eukaryota > Viridiplantae > Streptophyta > Magnoliopsida > Malpighiales > Violaceae > Viola > Viola odorata. Next base: position 36,694,835 of record OY829539.1, on the reverse strand, counting down.
AAAACTTAAATGCTGATTTGATAAGTGCGAGAATTTAAATGCTAATTTGATAAGTGCGAGAAAATTAAATGATGATTTGATATATACGAGAATTTAAATGATGATTTGATGCATGCGAGAAATTAAATGATGATTTGACGAAAAATTAAAGATTTAATATTTGCAGAGAATTAAGCAGTTGACATTTGCCGAAAATTAAACGATGATTTACAGAAAATTAAACAGTTGATGATTTGTAGAAAATTAAATGATGATTTGCAGGAAATTAAATAGTTGATATTGCAGAAAATTAAACAGGTGATATTGCAGAAAATTAAACAGTTGATGATTTGCAGAAAATTAAAGCAGTTGATAATTGTGAGAATTAAAAATGCGACCGATTATATAGGCGGTAAATTAAACGGCTGAATTTAAATTGCAGAAAGTAAATTGCAAAAAATTAAAGTGCGAAGAATTTATACAGTTGATAGGTACAGAAAATTAAAGTGACAGTACAAAAAAAAAGTCATACGAAACATACGAATATTTTTACGAAAATGCGATCCCAGATCCCAGAAAAAATGAAAATGGGCTGGGCCTAATTTGAAAAACAAAGAAATGGGCCAGGAATAGTTCCTGGCCCAAGAAAATAAAAAAAGAATGGTGATGGGCTTTGCCCATCACCTTTCCTTCTTCATGCGTGAATAGGCCATTATGGCACTATTCACCGTCTCCTACCTTTGGTCGCCGGCGCCACTGCTGGCGGCCAAGCTCCGGCCACCCGTGGCCGAAACGAAAAACCTTCGTACCGAGATGCTTGTCTCCTCGACGGCTTCCCGACTGTACGAACCTCGACTCTCGGTTTAAACCGTACCGAGTTTAATTTTGAAAAAATGACAAAAAGTTAATTACCGAAAACTAAATAATTCGCAAGATTTATCTAACGATTTAGCAAATTAAAAGCATGTATTTAATCTATGACATATATAGGAATTAATAGCATAAAAATAAGCAATTTATTTGATCAAAAATGCATTTAAACAATTAAAGGAAAGGAAACGCATGAAAAATGAAGGAAAAAAGCTTGAAGAAGCTTACTGAAAAGCTTGAACTTGTGGCAATCGATGCTCTACATGAGCTATCGATCAAGAGGGAGAAGAAGCAAGGCTGCTTAAGTGTGAATTCGTATTTTAAATGGTGAAGGGAGGGGCCTTTTTATAGGCTGAAGTCGCGTGGAGGAAGGACGCAGTGGCGCTGCGCGTGGAGGCCAGACTGTGAGCTGGCGAGCCGGAGCTAGGGCTGGGAGGTGACAGCTTGAAGGGACAGGAAGCGACGGTAGCAAGCAGCTCGGTGGCTTGCTCCGCTGCCTCGTCGCTTCCACGTTGTTCATGTGCACCATGCACATTTAATTGTCAACCGTTGCTCTGGTTGACTTTACTTGGTCAACTAGATCAACGGTGAAGATCAAATGCCCTTTTAATCCTATTTAAATGGCCTCGAGCCATTTTCGCGAACAAATGTTCCGAATTTTCGAGCCGAAAGTGCCAGCGCGTAGAGAAAAATAAGGCGAGTTTAACCGTCTATAGTGAATGATGAGAATTTTTCGTTTAAAGTGTTTATTTTCTCGTTCAGAAACATGAAATGTTCGGACGAAAAATAAATGACGTTATGACAAAAATTACGCGAAACGCTGTCGGTCGGCGTGAATGAAAAAAAGAGTAGGTACTAGTTGATGGAAAATATTCCGAGTTCGATCTATTGTCTGAGCGAACTTTCTCGGGTCCAATAAAAGCTTGAACAAAAATAATAATAAAAAATAAGATGCTAAAAAATGTGATAAAATACTAAAAATCCTAAATTTCATGCGATGACCTAAAATGAAGAAATAACTAGAAAAAGACTAACGAATAATTAAAAATGTGATTTTTAAGGCTAAAAATAATAATGATAATAATAATGAAAATACATGACGAAAAATTAAAAGTGCGATTTTGAACGCTGACGATGATAAAACTGCGATGAGAATTTAAAAATACTAACGACAGTAAATTAATTAGAAATGACAGTAAGTTAAGTAAAATGACGGAAATGCTAAATTTAATTAAAAATGGCATCAAAATTCGGGTATCAACAGCTCTTATATCCACGATTTGCTCAGACGTAAGCAGTCACAGATAAATCCTGGTAAGCATTTTCGAGCCATCGCGCCTTATCCTTTCATGAGTGTAAGTGCCTGACTAAGTGCTAGTTGAATTCACATAATATCCAGGGTACATGTGCTATTAGACATGGGATAGCAGTAAAATGACGTGGGACTTTTACAATTTCCTCCATTTTTCCACCACATGTGTCATCACTCCTAAAAAAAAACCTTCACTATCACTCATACCCCTAAAGCCAAGGAGTAGTGTTAGCTAGGATTGCTAGACGGAGGTAAAAAGCACGCCAAGTTCAGGTTCACGATGAAGAAGACGGAGAAAGTCACCAAAGGATCGCTAAGAACCATCGTTGGAGAGAGGCCAAGAACCCAAAGATGAAGGTCGAGGCCTTAAGTTAGAACTGGAAGAGATCAAGACAAAGATTGTGCTTGCTCTGTTCTGATGCATTTCAAATCAAAAAAAAAGAAGGAAAAAAAAAGAACAGAAAAGAAGAAAAAAGAAAAAAAAAAGAAAAGAAAAAGGAAAAGGAAACAAAGGAAAAGAGAGAAATGCTCAAAGACATTCAAAGGACACAACAATCGAAAAACAGAAGCAAGCACAACCCAGGGACAACTAAACTCAAGAAATCTCAAAGAAAATATTCCCTAGTAAAGACTCGAGAAAAAGGGCCCAGGGCCAACTCAAGTAGTAAATCTCGAGGAAAACATTCCCCAGTGAAGACTCGAGAAAAAGGGCCCAGGGCCAACTCAAGCAGTAAACCTCGAAAATAATAACGACAACATTCTCCAGTGAAGACTCGAGAAGAAAAAGGGCCCAGAACCAACTCAAGAAATCTCGAAGGAAACATCCCTCAGTAAAGACTCGAGAAAAGGGCCCCTGGCCGACCGAAAAGCAACATTCCCAGCAAGGATCCAAGAACTCCTGCACTCTATCGAGGAAGCACCCCCACCAAAAAATGAAGGAACTTACGCGCCTTGCCCTCATCACGGCCAATCGACAAGCGTCACTCATCAAAAACCTTCAAACTCATCAGTAAAGCACATCTTTACTAAAACAAGCTTCTTTCCGGACATTTCTTGTCCTTTCATTATTTTCCGTGAAAGTCCCATCGATTATTAGAATGCCCATGCATGTGCATCTTCATTTGAAGTCTATTCACTCAGATTGACATTGGGAATTGAAAATTATGTATCATGTTAGTTGCATCTTTATGAGCGTAAAACACCTAACCTTGTTTCAGGGCGTGAGTGCAAACACTAATATCAGGTGAGGATTGCTTACGGCTGCAAATTATGGGAAAGTCTTCTCCTTGGGGTCGTTACCTCCTGAACAGGATGCAGATGCACTCTAGGTTCATATCAAGGCTGCTGGTAACAAAAGTGAACGGCCCTCCTCCCAGAGTGACAGCATCAGCATTTTTCTCCTCCTAGAGTGACATCATGTACATTTCCTCCTCTTAGAGTGACCTTAGTTTAATTTCGGCATTTCACATCTTCTCCTACGGGATTGACGTCGTTTATGTTTCTATACTGCATTTCCTCCTCCCAGAGTGATAGCATCAACATTTTTCTCCTCCTAGAGTGACATCATGTGCATTTCCTCCTCCTAGAGTGACCTTAGTTTAATTTCCGCATTTCACGTCTTCTCCTACGGGATTGACGTCGTTTACATTTTTGTACTGCATTTCCTCCTCTTAGAGTGACAGCATCAGCATTTTTCTCCTCCCAGAGTGACATCATTTGCATTTACCTCCTCCCAGAGTGACATCATTTGCATTTACCACCTCCTAGAGTGACAACATTACATTTCCTCCTCCTAGAGTGACATCATTTGCGTTTTCCTCCTCCTAGAGGGACATCATTAGGACAAATCATTCATATTTCTGCGGATCACGCATTATCCTCCAGAAGCAACGTCCGTTACATGTCGAACGCTAATACCCCCCCCCCCCTAGTGGGGCCGTCATATACATTTTTATAAAATTACCTTCCATTCCTGTTAGAGTAGTTGTCATTTATATTTTCTGCAACTTATGTTTCTCTCAATGTCCGAGTAGATCTAAATTCATACCTTTGTAGGACATCCGATCAAAACCTTTCTCCTCCCAGAGTGACAACAATGAATCTATCTTCCTCCCAGAGTGACATCAACAGATTACCTCCTCCCAAAGTGACAGCATCAATTCCCTCATCACCGAATAACACCCTAAAAAACATACCTCCTCCCAAAGCGACAGCATCAACGATTACCTCCTTCCAGAGTGACATCTACGACTTATCTCCTCCTAGAGTGACATCAAATTATATCTCCTCCTAGAGTGACAGCTACGACTTATCTCCTCTCAGAGTGATATCAACGAATGGCATCATCAAATTATATCTCCTCCCAGAGTGACAGCTACGACGTATCTCCTCCCAGAGTGACATCAACAATTACCTCCTCCTAGAGTGACATCTACGACTTATCTCCTCCCAGAGTGACATCATCAAATTATATCTCCTCCCCGAGTGACATCAAAAGCATACCTCCTCCTAGAGCGACAGCATCAAAACTACCGCCTCCCAGAGTGACATCAACCAACTATCTCCTCCTAGAGTGACATCAACGAATTATCCTCCTAGAGTGACGTCATCAAAACTATCTCCTCCCAGAGTGACATCAACAAACTTACCTCCTCCTAGAGTGACATCAACGAACTTTATCCTCCCAGAGCGACATCATCACGATAAGATCAAGGTAGGACCTGCTGTGTCATCAAAATTCGGATACGTGGGAGCAACTGTTGATACCCGAATTTTGACGTCATTTAAATTAAATTTAGCATTTCTGTCATTTTACTTAATTAATTGCCATTTTAAATCAATTTGTTGTCGTTATGATATTTTTAAATTCTCATCACATTTTATCATCATCGTTGTCATCGTCAGCATTCGAAATCGCATTTTTAATTTTTCGTCACGTCATTTTCATTATTATTATTATTAATATTTTCAGCCTTAAAAATCACATTTTTAATTATCCGTTAGTCATTTGCTAGTTATTTTTTTCGATTTAGGTCATCGCATAAAATTTAGGACTTTTAGTATTTTATCACATTTTTAGCATTTTTTTATTATTATTAATTTTTTTTTTGTTCGAGCTTTTATTGGACCCGAGTAAGTTCGCTCGGACAATAGCTCAAACGCGTTATGTCTTCAATCAACAACTACCTACTCTTTTTTCCATTCACGCCAACCAATTTCGTTTCGCATAGTTTTTGTCATAACGTCATTTATTTTTCGTCCGAACATTTCATGTTTCCGAACGAGAAAATAAACACGTTAAATGAAAATTTTCTTTCATTCGCTATTGACTAGTTAGTCTATCTTATTTTCCTCTACAACGTGGTCACTTAGAATTTTTAAGTTTTCTCATGTCACAAGAGTCCGCTCATACCACTAACCGAGTCAAAATACCTCATGCGAACTCAACTTGCTCGTGAGTGAAATTTCTCAAAAAAATGATCAGACATTTTTTCTTATTGGCCATATATTTTTAATTATTTTTCTAGATCATGCCATCTCTTTTTATTTCGCGAAATTAATTCTCTAGCATTTTTCTCGTTCGAACTTTCTTTTTTCGCAAATAATTTTTTTCTCGAGTCTCGAGACGAGCTTTTTTCGCATACTGTATATCAACTCTCTCGTCGTATTTTTCTCTACGCACTGACGCGTTTTGATCAAGTTTTCAAACCGGTTGTTCGCAAAAATGGCTTGAGGCTATTTAAATAACATTAAAGGGCCAAGTTGATCGCCACCATTGATCTGGTTAACCAAGTAAAGTGAACCAGATCAACGGCTCACTATTTACATGAATGATGCACGTAAACAGTGGCAGCGAAGCAGCAGTGGAGCAAGCCACCGAGATGCTTGCTCCCGTCGCTTCCTATCCCGTCTGCCATCATCACCAACGGTCGTAGCTGCCAGCACGACAGCCCTAGCCCCGCCAGCGCGACGCCGTGCTCCTCCTCGTGCAGCGTCGCGCCTCACCCTCACGCGAACTCGGCCTATAAATACGAGGTCATTCCCTTTGAAAATCCACAAAAATTCACCCAGAGCTCTTTGCTCCTTCTCCCTCTAGACCGACTGCTCACGTAGAGCGTCAGTTACCTCAGTCTTCAAGCTTTTTTTGTGAGTTAGTTGTCGGCGTTTTATGCCATTTTTGGCTTTAATTATTAAGTTATTGTTTTGATTAAACGAACTACTGGTTTGTGTCGTATTAATTCATATGCATGCTTTAGATAATTACCATGCTTTTTATTTTTTGATTCGTTGAATGAAACGATAGAATTTCAAGTTTTTCGTTAATTATCATTTTAACATTTTTATGAACTTAAATGTTGTTCTTGCGTGTTTTAAGTTTTAATTTTTACGGGATCATGTTGTGGAGGAGGAGAGCTTTCCTCGGAGCTCAAAACCAGGCGATTTGGCCGCCTGGTCGGAGCTCCCCATCGTTAGCAGTGGCGCCAGCGACATGAGGAAGAGAATCAACAGTGGCCATGCTGGGCTTGTTCAACGCGGGAAGGAGAGAAAGGTTAAAAAATGTGATTTTTGGGCTAGGAACTATTCCTGACCCATTTCCTTTATTTTTCAAATTGGGCCAGCCCATTTTCATTCTTTCCGAGATCTCGGGTCGTGTTTTTTTCATAAAATGCTCGCAGGCTTCGTATGATATTTTTTGGGGGGTTGTGATTTATTTTTTTTGTATATTATATGCTTGAAATGTTTAGCTTTTCCTCATAAAAATACTCGTATATTTCGTTATGATTATTTTTCGCACTATCTCTTTAAAATTTTGCACCTATCAACTGTTTAAATTTTCGCAATTTATTCTCCGCATCCTATCAACTGTTTACATTCTCCGCACTTTAATTTTCCGCAATTTACTTTCCGCAATTCAAATTCAGTCATTTAATTTACCACCTATATGGTCGGTCGCATTTTTAATTTCCGCAAATATCAACTGCTTAAATTTTCAGCAAATCATCAATTGCTTAAATTTTCTGCAACTCGTCAAATCTTTAATTTTTCACAATTATCATCATTTAAATTTCTCGCACTTATCAACTGTCATCATTTAAATTTCTCGCACTCATCAAATCATCATTTAAATTTTCGTATGCATCAAATCATCATTTAAATTTTTTGCACTCATCAAATCATCATTTAAATATCCGTATGCATCAAATCATCATTTAAATTTCTCGCACTTATCAACTGTCATCATTTAAATTTCTCGCACTTGTCAAATCATCATTTAAATTTTCGTATGCATCAAATCATCATTTAAATTTCTCGCACTTATCAACTGTCATCATTAAAATTTCTCGCACTCGTCAAATCAACATTTAGATTTTCGTATGCATCAAATCATCATTTAAATTTTCCTGCGCATATCAAAGCGCCATTTTTATCTTCGTACTCGTCAAAATCATTGTTTACTTTTTCGATATATCAACTGTTTATTTAAATTCTCGCATTCATAAACTGCTTATTTATTTTTCGAGCTATCACTAACACTCTCATTTTGTAGGTTTAAATTTAAGCTTCACTCGAAAGTACGTCTTTCTTTCCCTTTTATTTATTCAAAGCTTTCCGTATATATTAATCGTATGCATGATATATAGAATTGCTAGAATTAAAATCAACCCACATGAACAACTTGTTTAAATAACTCGCTTTAAATGCCATGCTCATTTATTTTAAATTCCGCTTATATTGACTGCATGTGTTTGGTGGCTTCGATCCCACATCGGTTTATCATTTTAAAATATCTCTCATTTAAATTTGTACTCTGTTAGCAATCCATGACAGAATCACTTAGTAATTAATTTAATCATGCATGGCCCGATGATGAAAAAAGGGCGCTCATTCAGTCTTACGGAAAATGCAGTCCCATCGCACTACAGTCAGGAATAATCGATAGGTCTTGAAAACTATAACCCCGTCCGAAAAGATTTTTAAAATGGTAACCCCGTCCAACGATTAATTATTCCTTAACGGTCCCGATCATGGAAAAGACTAAAGTGATGATTCCTCTGAGGACCCCCTTTTAAAACGCATTTTTTATCAAACATCTTTTAAACACCTCTCTTATCAACCGGTAACCGTTTTCGGATGTGACTCAGGTGCCTAACACTTTCCCGAGTCCATAATACGACCCCAAACCTTTGTCTTGGGTTTAGACCCCTTTTTTTGTGCCTTTAGTTTTTTTATTTATTTATTTTTATGCCATGACGATTAGGTTCCCTAAGCCTAGAGATAAAAATTAGGGTGGCGACTTCATTGCATGTTGCGAGACGTCCTTTTACGCCGAGCATCGTAAGGTCTCAGATTCGTCGTATACTCGCGAATTTTTTATTTTTGGGGCACGATAGTAGATATAATGGAATATCAAGAAAAATGAGCCTACGGTAGAGACAAGTCCCTATCATTCGGTTTCACATACTGGTACACCTGTGGGAAGTTCCAATCTTCCAGTTTCTAGTATTGGTACACCTACACCCATATCGAGTTCCAATCCAATTGATCCAAATCCATCATCCACAAGCAATGAGTGAGTTGGATCTTTATTTAGAGGAGCGTGTCTTGCCAAGAATAAAAAAATTTAGCATTCTCGTATGGTGGAAGGTGCAAGGAGTTAAGTACTCGACTTTAAAGGCAATTGCTCGTGATATTCTAGCTATTCCAGTGTCCATTATTGTATCTGAGTCTGCATTTAGCACAAGTGGTAGAGTGATCAGCCCACATCGTAACAAACTTCATACAAGAACCATTGAAGCTTTAATGTGTACTCGTAGTTGGTTGTGGGCAGCTGAACATATAGGTACAATAATAAACATAACTTTCTTTTTTTAGTTTTGTACTTATACATAAGAAATTAAGCATCTTATTTATTTATGTGCTTACATTCTTAGGTGGTGGTGCCGCATGTCTAGATTATCATGACACTGACACTAAAGATGATGATGGTAAATAAATTCAAGGTATCTTATTAATAAATTAATAAATAGTTCTCTTTTTATTATATTTATGTTAAGTGAATTTTTTTTTTGGGTACCATGTAGCTTCTACTGTCGATGACTAAATGGGAGAAGTTCTTACTTTTCATCAAGGATTAATAGGGATATTAAATTGCAAGCCGGAGCTGCTATTTTTTTTATTAAATTGTATTTTCTTATGAATTATTAATTTTTTGTTGGATTATTATGGATTATCATGTTGGATTAGTTTATCGTATTATTGTATGGTATTGTTATTAAATTAGATTAACTTTTTTATATATTAATTTGATTGAAATTTGAAATTCAACCAAATTTGCGGGTATCTGCGGGTTATCCGCAGGTATAATTACTCTTCCTTTACCCGCTCCATATGGATTTGAGTGCGGGTATGGATTACCCTCAAATTTACGGGTGCAGGTATGAATAGTGCTTACCCGCCCCATTGCCATTCCTAATTATCATGTTGGATTAGTGTATCGTATTATTGTGATGTATTATTATTAAATTAGATTGATTTTTTATATATTAATTTGATTGAAATTTAAAATTCAACCAAATTTGCGGGTATCCGCGGGTACAATTACCCTTCCTTTACCCGCTCCATATGGATGCGGGTGTGAGTATGTATTACCCGCAAATTTGTGGGTGCGGGTATGGATAGTGCTTACCCGCCCCATTGCCATCCCTACTCTTGGGAGAGTGATATCCAAGAGAGTGATTAGGGGAATGTTAATTTTTTGTGTTTGGCTGAGATTTAAGATTCTTAGGAAAAATAGCATTCTTGTGTTTGTTTTGTACATGAGAATATTATAGGAAAGTAAGGAAAATTACTACTTTATCATTTTCTATATTTGTGTCTTTGTTATCTTGATAATAGTAGGCGTCTAATTATTCTTTTCTATATATACTTTATCATGAATTTTCTCTCTATTTAGATGTCTATCTTTTAACAATCTAAATATCAAATGAGTTTTCAAATTGTTCATTACTGTAAGGGGTTGATTGACGGGTGAATTAAGAAATTTAGTTTTATGAACCTTCTTTATCCAACCTTCAGACTATATGTGCTTTGTCCTTGCTCTTTTATTTCTTCTGACTAACAAGTTTGCTTTGTAGCTATGATGTTTTGCAGGTTAAGAACATGACAAATGACATAACCTATATTAGAGTCCTTGAAAATTATAGCAATGTACGTAATAAATATGTTTGAATTATATCACTAGGGTAAAAAATCACACCCGTGGCCAATGTATGTAATAATCTTCCTCGAATAATAGAAGATAGGATTGAATTACACCACCCAGTGAAAAATCACATCGAGGTTAAGGTATAATGTAATCTTTTTTTTAAAAAAATTGAAAATACTTCTAAACTTTATTAAAACAAATGAAATTTTTAGCCCTAAAGTATAACACTTTATTTAATCTAGTCCCTAAATTATAAAATTATTTAATTAGGTCCTCAAATTATAACACTTAGTTTAATTTAATTCCCATATCGGTTGAGGGTGATGACATTGCGATTTTGTGCCCATGTGGCATCCCATGTAACACGCCACGAGTTTTTTTATTTTTTGAATTTTTGATTTTTTTTCTCAAACTTAAAAAATATTTAAAAAATAATCTGTAACTTAAAAAATAAATCATAATTTTTTAAAAAAATTAAAAAATGTATCAAAACTTTAAAAAATAATTTGAAACATAAAAAATGGGGAAATTCTCAGCGGCAGCCCCTCCCCTTTTTAATTTTCAGTTTTTAATTCCCTTAGCTTGTTCTTCGTTTCAATCCTCTACTCTCCTTCCGTCGTCATCTCTATCCCCGTCCATCTTTCCTTTAACCCTCTTCTTTTTCTTTTTTTAGTTTACTTATGGAAGATCTAAGTACTAGATCTAATCTATGTACTTAAATATGTTAGATACTTTTGTTTGTGAAAGTGTTTTGTGCAAATCTAAGCTAGAAAAGAGCAAGAGAAGCATCCATGGTAGTATGGAAGATATCTACAGATTTGAGCTACATTGATGGCTTTCGGTGCCGCCTTTGCATCGTCTTCTCCGATCCAGCAACCGTCCCCTTGGTCGTCTTCCTCTCTATCGGTGCTCCCTCGGTCGTCTTCTACGCCGCCTCTGCATCGTCTTCTCCAATCCAAGGAGCGCTCCCTTGGTCTGTCCTGCTCATACAGGTTTTTCCTTTTCCTTGTTTGATATAAATTTTTATCCCATCTATTGTTGGCGAAATCAGGAAGGAAAGTGACTCCAGAATCTGAAATTCTGAGCTTTATTGCATTTGGTTGCAACAAGGAATCACTCTACTCTGGAATCCAACTTTTCTTGACCCCCTTGACTTTCTCGAAAAATAGGGAAAGTGATTCCTTGGCTAGAGGGTGGGGAGGGTGACTCCTTGATGCAAGGAAAGCTAATTTTTTTCTTAAACTACATATTTATCCCCTCATACTAGCATTATTCTAAGAAAGAGAAAAAAAACTTGTTCCCTTCTCTCATAGTTTTAGTTTCCATTTTTTTATTAAATTTTGTTTACTCTTTTTTTGTACATCTATTATTTTTTTTAGTTTCATATTTTTTTAATATTTAATTTTTAAACATGTTTTAGAATTTTCCTTTTTTTATGTTTCAGATTATTTTTTAAAGTTTTGGTACATTTTTTTATTTTTTAAAAATATTTATGATACATTTTTAAGTTGCAGATTATTTTTTAAATCTTTTTTAAGTTTGATAAAAATATATATTCTGAAGGTTGGATAAAAAAGGTTCATAAAGCTAAATTTCTTAATCCACCCATCAACCAACCACTTGCAATAATGAAGAATTTGAAAACTCATTTGATATTTTAATTATTGAAAAATAGATAGCTAAATAGAGACAAAGTCCATGATAAAAATATATATAGAAAAGAATAATTAGACTCCTAACAAAATAACAAAACCACAAATATAGAAAAAGATAAAGTAGTCATTTTTCCTACTTTACTTGAGGATTCCGAAATACAAAACAAACACAATAATGTTACTTTTCCGGAAATTTTAAATCACAACCAAACACAAAAAACTAAGGTCGTGTTTACCTCAGGGAATTTTCCCGAAAATTCTCCAGTTTTTTGAAAACTGGATTTTTTTTTCGAAAACGTGTTTACTTCGCGTTATTTTCATTTCGAAAACGAAAATGAAAATTTTCAGAATAAAAACTCATTTGTAAGTTTTGAAAACACCCAAAAACCTATTTTCAAAATTTTTGAAAGGGAGCTTTACAAAATGGAGAACTCGGTTCTCCATTTGCAAAATTAAATGAAACTTTCATAATATCAACTCTACCCTTACTCATCTCTGCCTCTTCGCGTCGATGTTGGTTTTGTCACTCCCAACCAAATTCCATTCTCTTCTTCGGCATCAAGCTCTCGTCCCCAACCTTAAATTCCATTCTCTTCTTCGGCATCAACCTCTCGTCCTCAGTCCAACGTTGCGGACACAGAAGACCGAACCTGGTCTCGACTCTCCATCACCCAGCACCAAGGGTAGCAGGTACTGAATCAGGTACAACCCTCTGGTCTTTTCTTTCTTTCTCTCTCTCAAAACCTACAAAATCTTGTCCAGTTTTTTTTGTTATTTTCCTATTTGATTTTTTCTTAGATCTGAAGCATGTTAGTTGTCAATAAAGCCGGCTAGGGTTAGGTTTTGTTTATTTTCCTGATCAATTCAATAAAGATCGGGTAGATTCTTGTATCGGTGCAGCTTAATCTTGATTCTTGTCCAACATCTAGGGTTTTGGTAAGTTTTATTATTCGATTTGCTCTGTTACTTATTTCATCTTGTATAATCATGTTCTTCTTTTCTTTTATACTGTTTGGTTCTGATTCAATTTATTGATAGTGAAATGAAGCATGGATTCACAGCATGTGTGCTGAGATTAGTTTTGTAGATTTGTGAAATTCTGAGATTAGTTTTGTAGTTTTGTGAAATTCTTTTGTAGATCTGTCCACTGAAAGCAGATCATTTAGCATAGCTATGGGGTGTTAGCTGTGGTGCAGTTAATTGGTCTGGTGTTTGACACAATAAGGGATTTACCTACTACTCTATTATAATGTTTTCAAAAATTAAAGAATCCATGTATTGTTTACATAAAATCCAAATGCAGCAGCAATTGGAGATGAGTTCAACTAATCCCCCAACCTTTTATTGGATTTTCTGTGCATGATTTTATTCATTGAAACTTTCCTTGTTTTTTCAACCTGTTAGCTCTCAACAGTGATACATCTGGTTCAGTTGGAATTGAAAAGCATGTGGGAGCAATACTAGTGGTTCCCTTCTTTACTTTGTGTTTCTCCGGCCCTCTTCTAGGAGAAACGGACTTGCTTTCATTGTTCTCTTATGTTGTAGCCTAGTCATCATTAGATATGTTTAATCAGGCATGATTTCGTTTCATCGTATAGCGCTAGAAATGTAGATGCTGGGAAATGAAGTAGAGGGAGGTGGTGAAGCTTGTTGCATTTAGTATTCTGACCTGAAATGAAGTAGTGACCAGAAAACAAAAGTATTGATTTATTTATGCATCATGACAACTTCATTTGGCTGACTGAATCCAACTTCTTAGCAGTTACTCCAGTCATAGGTTCTTGTTGAGAGGTTTGTCTCATTCTTACCAGCAAGTTTAATAGGTAAGCATGGTGAGAAAACATTAAGAATGTTAATTAGTTAATATAATTATATATATGTATCTAAGCTTTATATAATTGATTTTGGTTTTTCCATTTGTAGTAGTAATTCTCCTCCTTCATGTGAGTTTATTTTTGCTTATATTATTTACTATAGATTCATTTCGACAGGAGAATGTAGAGTCTCATCTTCAACTCTTGAAAGTTACAGCCTATGTGCAATTATTATATATATTCTGAAAGCAGTTCTGTGATTTTTCATGGTTTGCCTTCAAATCTTTTTCTACAGGAGCTGTTAGAACTACACTCCATTTTGGAAGAAGCAAAAGCTGATATAGTGGGCCTTTGGGCACTTAGGTTTCTAATCTCCAAGGTTAGAAACTAAATTCAAATGGATGTTTTTATATCAAATCCTATTTGTATAAGTGCCTATTTATTGAAGAGAATATGTTTGTAAATGTGAGTGTATTTGCTAGGTTTGAAGATGAAATGCCAACATTGGCACATTAACTTCAAATTATTTAGACAATATTAGATTTGATGATGGATTGGTTCTTATAATAAAAACCTGTTAATGTCATGTGGGTGAAGAATGTGGAAAGCAAACATGGAAATCCTCCAGAGGTACTTAAGAGGAAGGCCATTTGTGTTCTTACTCTGAGGTTACCTTAACGGTCTTTTAGCTTATAACTATACTCTTGTTTTTTCAGAAAGCTGCTAAAAAAGTATTCCAAAGAGCATTGCAGCACTGTGATCCTAAGAAGTTACATCTAGCACTGTTACAATCGTATGAGGATACTAAACAGGATAACTTGGCTGATGAGCTGCTTAAAAAAATGACTAAAAAGTTCAAGAAGTCGTGCAAGGTATAAGATTCAGAAGTTTCTTTTCCTTTTGTTACTCTCTTTTTGAAAAAAGTTATTATGAGCATGTAAACGTTTGTGTTGTATGGACTTCTTAGGTTTGGCTGAAGCGAATACAGTGGCTTTTGAAGCAAGCGCAAGATGGGGTTCAGCCTGTTGTAACTAGTGCTATTTTAAGTCTTGATCAGGTAGGATTCTTTTAGTTTTTTTCTATTTATTATTTATTATCATTATTATTATTACTGCTTCGCACATGGCTTACATTTTGGTGTCAAATTGGCAAGAGATCAAACTTGGGGATGTGGATGCGACTCGTGCACTATTCGAGAGGGCAATCAGTCTGAGCCTTCCGCCTAAAAAGATCAAAGTATGTACAATCTATTCACGGGACACCTTGCATTGATGTTAGTCCTTATGCATACTTCATTTATCTGTTGCAGTCCCTATTCAAGAAATATCTCGAGTATGAAAAGGCTCACGGTGATGAGGGAAGAATTGAGCATGTAAAAGACAAAGCAATGGATTATGTTAAGCACATCTAAGGATTTTGATGAAAGGCTAGCCTCAGAGTTGCTGCCAAAAGGATTCTGTGGTACGACTAGATGAGAGTATTACTGGGAATATTTCTATGGCACTAATTTAGGAATTGATTGCAAGATTTGCGGCTTTAATTTAGTTATTCTTCTTACCATGTATTTGTATATATATTACCTAGAATAGGGATTTGCATTAGCTGTAAATTGTTACCTAATTTAGGTTGTCCATATCTTCTTATTTAAGAAGAAGTATCTCTCCAATGAAAAGGCATCTTGTTCAAAACTTTTTATGGTAGCGGAGCTAGCAATCCCTTGCTGACTCTCTTCTCTGGGCTGGTTTCTTTTCTTGGCTCTTCCTCGTTTCGGGTTGATTCATTATCAACATTTTAGGTTTGTGATTTCTTTGGTTTAGGATGTCTGCTGAAAATGTTTCCGGCAAATCCTCCGAGACATTTTCCATTAGGCTTACAGGCAAGAATTACTCTGCCTGGGAGTTTCAGTTCAGAATGTTTTTGAAAGGGAAAACACTCTGGAATCACATCGACGACAGTTCTTCGGCACCTAAAGACGCTACGGCACTTTCCTAATGGGAAACCAAAGATGCTTGCATCATTTCTTGGATCCTAGCATCGATTGAGCCACGTATGGTTAACAATCTGCGTTCTTTTGGCACAACGAAACAAATGTGGGATTACCTGAGATGCATCTACCACTAGGAAAATGCTGCGCGATGTTTTCAACTTGAGCTCGAAATTAGTCAGTTCGGTCAAGGTAATCTTTCCATTAAGCAATATTATTCTGAATTTATTAACCTATGGAGTGAATATTCTGGTATTATCTATTCTAAGGTCTCTCCCACGACGTTGGGAGGTCTTCGGGAGATTCATGAAGAAAGTATGCGGGATAAGTTTTTGATGAAATTGAGACCGGAATTTGAAACTGCACGGGCTGGATTGTTGAACAGAAATCCAATTCCCTCCCTAGACATATGTGTTGGTGAATTATTGCGTGAAGAACAGAGGATGGCTACCCAAGCTGTTCTAAGTGGACCTAAAGAAACTGCTGATTTGGTCACTCTTGCTTATGCTGCTCAAGGAAGGAATCGAGGGAAGGGACAATCACAATGCTATAGTTGCAAGGAGTTTGGCCATCTCGCACGAAATTGTAGTAAGAAATTCTGTAACTACTGCAAACAACAGGGGCATATCATCAAAGAGTGTCCTACACGACCAGAACATCGGAAAACCTAAGCCTTTCCAGCAGCTGTTTCCTCTTCTACTGTTAATGATGGGACTGCGGCGGCCACACAAGCCAATCAAACCCCGCTTACCCCAGAAATGGTACAACAAATTATTCTCACTGCATTCTCTGCTCCTGGACTTCAAAGTCACAGTAAGTCTATTCTCTTTCCTTGGCTTGTTGATTCTGGCGCATCCAATCATATGACTGGATCACCTACTTTATTACATAATATAAAGGAGTATACTGGTACACAAAATATTGAAATTGCCAACGGCAGTAATCTTCCCATTACATCCATTGGTGATATCACGCCTTCTTTTTGTCATGTATTTGTTTCTCCCGGCTTGTCTACTAGCCTTCTTTCTGTTGGTCAACTGGTGGATAATCACTGTGATGTGCACTTTTCTCGGAATGGATGTCTTGTGCAGGATCAGGTGTCGGGGAAGGTGATCGCGAAGGGGCCTAAAGTGGGCAGAATGTTTCCAATGCAATTTTCTATTCCTAGAACTCTGTCTTTCGCTTCTCTTCTTGTTGAAAATAAGGCCGCTATTTGGCATAAACGCTTGGGTCATCCGAATAATGTGATTTTGTCTACTTTAATGAACCGTGGGGTCCTTCGTAACAAAGATCACAATTTCAATTTTGATTGTTCTACTTGTAAGTTGGGAAAAAGTAAAACGCTACATTTTCCTTCATCTGGACATCGTGCTAATACATGTTTTGAGATTATACATTCTGATGTTTGGGGTATTGCTCCTATTATCTCGCATGCACAGTATAAATACTTTGTAACATTCATTGATGATTATAGCCGTTTCACATGGATATACTTTCTGCGCACCAAGGCTAAAGTATTCACTGTTTTTCATACCTTTCTAGCCTATATTGAGACGCAATTCTCTACATGTATTAAGACTTTGCGGTCTGATGATGGAGGGGAATACATGTCGCATGAATTTCAGGGATACTTGCAAAGGAAGGGTATTATATCTCAACGATCGTGTCCTTATACCCCTCAACAGAATGGGGTGGCTGAACGTAAGAACCGACACTTGTTGGATGTGGTTCGCACGTTGCTGTTGGAGTCCTTGGTTCCGGCTAAGTTTTGGGTAGAAGCTTTGTCAACTGCAGTATATTTAATCAATCGGTTACCTTCACAGCAATTACAGTTTGATTCCCCTTACTATCGTCTCTTCGGTACACATCCTAACTATGACATGTTGCACACTTTTGGTTGTGTTTGCTTTGTTCACCTGCCTTCTCATGAGCGCCACAAACTCATGGCACAATCAGTAACATGTGCGTTTATGGGTTATAGTACTACTCAGAAAGGATATTTGTGCTATGATGTTGCTGCTCAGCGCATGTGTATCTCTAGAAATGTGATATTCTTCGAAACCAAGTATTTTTTTTCAGCAACCGGTCTCTCATCTTGACAGTGTTCGTCTTCCTACCTTTGATGACAGCCATGATATGCCATCAACCATTGAGCGCTTCCACCCCGATCTTGTTTATCGACGAAGACGACCTTCTCCACAAACCCTCCCTGACCCTGATCTGGTGGCTGATCCAATGGCTCTTCGACGGTCACTCCGTACCACTCATCCTCCACAACGGTATGGTTTTTCTGCCATTTTAGCTAACACTGTTGTACCTACTTGTTATTCTCAAGCAACTAAACATGCATGCTGGACGAAAGCCATGCAAGAAGAGCTTCAAGCTCTTTAGGAGAATCATACTTGGGATATTGTTCCATGTCCTACAGAGGTCAAACTCATTGGGTATAAATGGGTATATTCCATCAAACTTTGCGCTGATGGGTCTCTTGACAGATATAAGGCCAGGTTGGTGGCACTTGGTAATCGACAGGAGTATGGGGTTGACTATGAAGAAACATTCGCCCCGGTTGCAAAGATGACCACTGTGCGACTTGTCCTTGCTATTGCAGCCTCTCAAGGTTGGCCATTGCGTCAAATGGATGTTAAGAATGCCTTCTTACACGGAGACCTTAAGGAAGAAATCTATATGACTCCACCATCTGGATTCTTTTCTACACCATCGGCAGATGTTTGTAAGCTCAAACGATCACTCTATGGCTTGAAACAGGCACAACGTGCCTGGTTTGACAAGTTTAGATCTACACTCCTCAGCTTCTCCTTTGTCCAAAGTCAGTATGATTCTTCTCTGTTTCTTTGCAAAACTACAAAAGGCATAGTCTTACTCTTGATTTATGTGGATGATATTGTCATTACGGGTACTGACTCCACTTTGATTTCACAACTTCAAGAGCATCTGCATCAGTCCTTCCATATGAAGGACTTAGGTCCTTTGCAATATTTTCTAGGCCTTGAAGTATATTCAACTACTGCTGGTGTCTTCTTACACCAACATAAATATACTCAGGATCTTATCTCTTTGGTTGGTCTACAAGATGGTCGCTTGGTTGACACTCCTTTAGAGGTAAATGTCAAATTTCGTCGGGATGATGGTGATTTTCTTTCTGATCCATCTTTGTATCGTCGCTTGGTGGGGAGCCTCAATTATTTGACGATTACTCGACCAGATATTTCCTTTGTTGTTCAACAAGTTAGCCAATTTATGCAATCACCTACACACATCCATCTAGCTGTTGTTCGTCGTATTATTAGATATTTGCAAGGAACTTCTGATCAAGGTCTTTTCTTTTCCGTGGATACTCCTCTCCGTTTAGTTGCATACAGTGACACGGATTGGGCTGGTTGCTCTGATACTCGCCGTTCTATTACCGGATGATGTATGGTTCTTGGTGACTCTCTTGTATCATGGAAAAGCAAGAAGCAAGATCGAGTATCTAAATCTTCAATTGAGTCTGAATATCGTGCTATGTCCTCAGCATGTTCAGAAATTGTTTGGCTTCGGGGGTTATTGGGTGAGCTTGGCTTTCCTCAAACTGAGCCTACCCCTCTTCATGCCGACAACACTAGTGCCATCCAAATTGTCGCAAATCCAGTATTTCATGAACGTACGAAACACATTGAAGTGGATTGTCATTCTATACGTAATGCCTATGATGACCACGTGATTTCCCTTCCTCATATCAACACTGCTGATCAAGCAGCTGACGTCTTTACAAAGGCTCTTTCCAGACATCGTCATCAGTTTATGGTTTCCAAATTGATGTTTCACAACCACCGCATCAATTTGAGGGGGGATATTACTGGGAACATTTCTATGGCACTAATTTAGGAATTGATTGCAAGATTTGCGGCTTTAATTTAGTTATTCTTCTTACCATGTATTTGTATATATATTACCTAGAATAGGGATTTGCATTAGCTGTAAATTGTTACCTAATTTAGGCTGTCCATATCTTCTTATTTAAGAAGAAGTATCTCTCCAATGAAAAGGCATCTTGTTCAAAACTTGTTAGAGAGAACCCAGGCGACTCCAGTGATCGCTGATCCTGCTTGAAGAAACACGCCAGGATCATCAATGAGATGATTCGAAGTGTCATTTTTGCTAGCATAGTTATCAACGGCTGCAACTGTGGTAATGTTAATTTGAGATCATACTCTCTTTTGTCTAGGCTAGTCTTAGTCTTGTTCAATACAGAGGTAAAATGATAAGAGGACGAAAAGTTCCATCAGTTTTTTTTTTTCATTTCTGTTTTCAATATTTTAACCTTGGCTTGACCACCAAGATTCTTCATGTAATGAGCTACAAAAGTTGGAACTACCGGATCTTTCTTGGACTAGATTATGGCACAAGGAAGCATTACTTTCGGCAAAATGTTTCTTAAATCACTCAAAGACACCATTTTAGCAACACTCAATGTTGTTTTTGTTCTCATTCTGCTCAAGCTATTCTTAAACTCTGCTATTGCTTTTGTGTTGTTTATACCAACTGCAATTTGAGCAAAACCCTGAACCCAACTTGAGAAATTCTGATTCATGGCCTTCAAGATTGTGTCGAGTTGTGATATACTAAAACCTCTATTATATCCTTTCGCATCAAGGTACCTGCAAACAATTGGTATGAGTAAGGCCCGTGCACATGTGGGTGAAGAATGTGATACGTGCTTTGGCTGCTTTAGCAACTGATTTGATCACTTCATAATTTTATTCGCAGCGAAGATAGAGCTGATCAATTATTCACTGAATTTGGCGAGGACGGTGAGCAAAACACTGATGAAGACCGAGATGATGAGATGCAAGAAGGTATACAAGTGAATATGTCACAACAACAACAGATGAATGCTGTTAAGGAAGACATTGCAAATGAATTGTGGGCTCATCGTAATAATCGTTAGATTACAAGGGAGCAACGAGTCAAGTGGAGTACGTTTGCTATGTAATTTTTTAATCAATTACTATATTAGTAGATTGCTTTTATTTTCATGTAGGAATATGAATTACAATATTTAAATGCAATATTAGAAGATTGATGTTATATTTAATAAGTTTTCCCTTTTTAAAATGTCTATTTTTATTTTAAGTTTCTAAATTAATAAAACTTTTTTCCATACTTATTTCATATTGAATATATTAAAATAAACAATTAGGATTATTAAAATAATTTTCAAATGATTTCTTCTTTTCATTACAAATATTTTCGGTTTCCCACAAAAAATGAAAACACGCGAAGTAAACACGTTTTCCAGTTTTCAGATCAGGAAATTCTTACATTCAGTGCGAAGTAAATGCGTTCTCCAGTTTTTCTGATCAGGAAACAAGCGCGAAGTAAACGCGTTTTCCAGTTTTCAGAATGAAAATAAACAGCAAATTGAAAATTGAAAATTCTCAAAAACAGGAAATTGAAAATTGAAAATTCTCCCAGGTAAACGCACCCTAACATTCTCCTCAATCATTCTCTCGAGTATCACTCTCCCGGGAGAGTGATTCTAAAAGGGAAAGTAACATTCTGTGAACCAAACGTCATTTTGTTCGAATTTGGTAATATTCATCCCTTGAATTGCAAACGAACTATGAACGTCCAAGCTCATAAATTGTGTCAATTTATTTTAATTTCTGATTTAGGAAATGTTTACATAGGGGAGTGCCCCGAGGCGATAGAACCACAACCTGTTCCGAGGAGCAAAACAACCCGAAGCCCACAAAACCTCAAACAATAGTCTCAATTCCTATGTAGCTCAAACACATAACTCCTCCCATACTCTTTTCCCTCGTTATACGATAAAATTGAGCGGAAAAAAAACAAACAAATCACCAAAAGAAAACTCATCATAAATGGCAAAAGATTTAATCAATCCAAAAAAATATGTATTGCACTCGTGGAAAGGGAAAATGATAATGATCCGGTGACTTCCCAACTCTCATCATAAATAATGCTGACATTCATCTCAACCTACTTATTCCGAGTCCACCTCAAAGCGGATGCACCAGCCGGCCCATTACTGTCCCCCATGACCACCGGGTGTTCCCACGAGTAAAGCTTGGGTAGATTATGATCTACCTACATCATGATGTAAGATGATGACACGTGTCCAAAAGTGTCAAGAATAATGGTATTCTAGCACTATTTAAGGCACGTGTTATCATCCTAGATCATAATGTAGGTAGATCATGATCTACTCAAGTTTTTTCCGTGTTCACACAATAGTATTCACACCACACCCGGCTTTGTCCTTTAATCCTAGCCACCCATTTTGTAAATAAGGTAATTTAAATTTGAAATTTTATCTTTCCTAATTTATATAAAGTAACGCTAAAATACCATTTATGAATTATTGATTTAATACAAAATGGACCCGATAATTATTAATTTTAAATTTAAATGCGGTATCAATCAACATAAATTAGTGAAAATGAAAGCTTTTTCTTCTGTTTATTTTCTTTCTCATAAAAGAGAAAAGAAAGCATAACTAACTAGGTTTGTACTTGTGGTGGGGAAATTTATTATATTATTTTTATTTTTAAATATATATATTGAAATAAAATATTTTTAGCTTACTTTTCAATGAATAAGAAAGTAAATTAATTTTTTATTTAAATTATCTAAAACTTTTAATAAAGTGCAATATAAACTATATATATTTTATTAGAAAATATGTATTCAAGTTTTCATATAATTGTGAAACGTCTATGTATATATTTTAAACAATTAAACTTTTATATGCTAATGATGAAGTACAAGTACATATATGAAAGTAATTAAACATTTTTCTTTGATTGGCGAAAGTAATTAAACTTACTTTGAACTTACTCTTTTGACAAAAATAAATTTAAAACATTTTTTAAATACCAATTTATATTTAAATAATTATAGCTCAATAATCGGTAAAAAAAAGAGTGGTAAATTTTGTAACCATGTTTACGAATGATAGCATTTGAATAAAAGCACACAATCTATCGAGGGCAACAAGGAAATCTCGCATAATTCTGGTCTCACTAAAGTATTAAAAAGACACTATTTAACCCTCGATTTCCCTCATGCGGTTGATACAATCCAAATATCACGCGATATCACATAGTAAAACATTGTTGCGTACTTGGTGCTATCGCGTAGCTAGCCGCTGTGAATTCTCATTCATTAAATCAACCGGAAAATCAACCAAAACATGTAAAGATATTATCCCACCTAAGTATTTAGACTTCGCGACCTAACGGTAATGTCTTACCTACTCTGACATAATGTCATTTCATTTAATGACTCTATTAAGATAAGCGGTATGTATTTATTGAAAAGCTGACACTTATGTTCTTTAAGTTTAAGTGACAAAATTCCTAACTTACATTGAATGCACACAACTCAAGGTACAACCTCGATTAACTCAAGTTTGAAATTTCCAAAATACCCTAACTCTATAATCATTTGGCTATAGTTACCCCCACCCCATTTATATGCACAAACTAATTGAATACAACATAAAAAAACGCACTAGAGTATGATTTCTCTCCCTCTTTAGCCTCATTTATTACACTCAAAGTTATTTCAAAGTTTATGCATAGATTTTGCTAATCATACTCCAATTTTTTACAGGAATACTATTTAACCTTTAGAGGGTTTGCTTTAGGAAAAATCTAGAGCTTTTCAGGTTTTCTTCACCAATCCAACAACAAGAATCGAACCAAATCATAGACAAGCAAGAAGATCAAGCCAAAATCCCCAAAATACCCTTACCTTGATTTCTAGAATTATCATTTAGTGCTTTCTTGGGGAATTAAGTGATTGTAAATTAGATTCTTTGCACTTGAGACTCTCCTAACTTTAATACTCACAAAATATACAAAACAAGCCTAAACACATCCATTAAATCATAGGATTTAGGTAAGACATAAGATTTTACAATGACCAAACAAAAACAATATGGAACTAGTAACAAGGGGGGATTTTGAGTTGTGAGAATTAAACTATAAATAGCAATAAGATAAATAAAACAAAGCAAAGAAGTTAATTAACTTAAGTAGAGAAAACTACCTATTAAGATCTATAATTCCGGTTACGATTGATACCAACTAATCACTAGTGCAAGGTTATTATATTTCTATCTTGTAGGTTAGCTATAGAGACTAGGTACACTTAGGTCTCCTACTTTCCTTCTAAAGAAAAAAAACTCTAAGGTACACTTATAGAGAGGCCTTGACTATCTAATAACCTCTAAGATACACTTATAGATATTTAACCAAACAACGCATGAAGTGGAGGAAAGACTAATCTTAGGCATCAAAACCAGTACACTCGAACCCTTTAACCCAAATTATTTATTTATCTAACCTAAGAGACCAATGATATGGTGACTTTGTATTAGTTATCTACTTTATCTTTCAGCCTCATATATGGTTGGCTAAGCTTCCAGATTGACTGTAATTACTTATGCTAAACCTAGGTTGACCAAACTATAAATCGCACACAAGCAAATTTATGTTCAAGCGATAAATCAAGAAATACAAGAACTAGAATATGTTAAGAACGATTAGACCTCACAATTGTTTGAATCGTAACCTTTGTTGACCCTTACTAAGAAAAGGGAATTTAGCTACGCACGAACATAATTAAAATAACAAATCGAAGTAAAAATAAATATTACTAAGTATTAAGAAAGGGATAAAAGATGAAAACATTGCTATCACAACAGCTCTGCAAAGTCGCTACAAGAGTTGATCACCAAATCGGGAGGATGAAAGATGATTGTTTTAAACCCTAAAGTTCCATGGACACTATAAAAAAACATGGATTAGATCGACGGGCACTATTTTCCCATCAATAGCTTTTTTATTTTTTTATTTTTCTCGTCGATAAAATGTGCATGTTATTGATGGGACCAACACGTCGGCACCTTATCGACGGGTGGGCCCATCAATCGATAGCTTTAGTTTAATTTTCTTCGCCCTAGCTTGCATTGTATTTATTATACAAATATATTAACATATAATTTAGTTATTTTTAACTAGTAATGAATATATTAATTAATTTTAACTAATATATATATATATATATATATATATATGAAATTACTAATTCTAAACTACATATTAATTATATTTAATTCTAAGAGGTATATTTATTTATACATATGATCATGTTTTAGGTCTAGGGTTCAATATATATATGTATATATATATGTACATATATATATGTATATATATGTATATATATATATATATGGATATAGAGTTTAGGTTCAGGGTATGAGTTTTTGAGTTTAGGGTATCGAGTATGGGTTTAAGTAATTAATTATTTTCAAAATAATTAATATATGTAATTGTAATTATAATTAATGGTTAATTATTAATTTGAAAGGTATAGGTATAGGGTATGAATTTGGGATTTAGGGTACTACAGGGTACGTATAAGTATGGAGTACGAGTATGAGTGTTTGGAGTTTGTTTATTAGAATTAATATATATATATATATAATAATTAAAAAATTACATATATATCTTGGGTATAATTATATATGAGGTTTGAGGTTTAGGCATACGGTATGGATTATTAAATGGAAAAGTTCTTGCCCATATGTACCACAACCATATATTAATTAATTTTATTAAGTAAAGGCATAGAGTATATATTAATTATTTAAAATCTTATTGCATAATTGTTTTTCAATAATGAATTATTTAAGTTTTTATTTTTTTATTTTTTGGTTTAATAAAAAATTGTTATATATTTGTGAAACTTGATATCGGAAAAATATTTCATTTTTATTCCATTTTATGCACTACTTGAAATATTAAAAAGGAAAAATAATTAAGGGTTTCATTTTAATACAAATATAAAATCAGAAAAATAGACTTGTTAAATATATTTTTAATAGAAACGGCAATATAAAACAAACGAAAGAAGATACATAACAACATATCATCTTTGCTCTGGTGGTAAAGTGCTTTCTTCTTGTGCCACTAGAACCAGCGTTTGAATAAAAGAACCAACACCGTCCATAACCTACAGGCGGGCTTTTTTTTGTAGTGAGGTGACTTGGCCTTCAAGTCTCTTCTTAAGCAAACTTCCATCTTTCAATTGATTTATGCCTAACCGTAAGAATTGACCTGCGCAATAGGAATGAGAACATGATCAAAAGAGCATGGATGAAGGGATGCATTGTCAAACGAAAGTCATGCATCCACATCTTCGACTTGGCAACGGACGATCCCACCTTATGCGAGAGCTCATAGTAGTACTAGCAATGGCGGAGCCTTATAGAGACCCGGGGACCCTGTGGCCCCCCCCCCAAACTTTTAATTTTTTTTAATATATATATATTATTAATAAATTTATGTTAAAGCAATAGGAACAACAATCATGAGCAAAAGCACTAGACAACAGACATGAGACCAGGGTAAATACAGAAAGGTGTCTCTTTCTTCTTCTTTTCTATTAATCCAATAAATTCCAATTCTTTTCTTCTCATTTAGCACCACATATCCATTGTCTCACTTTTCTTTTCTTTTCTCAATCTTTCGCTTCAATTCAGTTTTCTGAAAGGAAAGAACATAAGGTATGTATAATCTCCAATGCATTTTGTTTGTTCACTAAATAAAAAGAAATAGGGATAAATTGTTTTCCCTTTTAATTAGGATGGAGTTGAAGCTTTTGTCCTGTGAATGAGTTATAGTTTTGATGTAAAATCATGATATTAACAGTAGTCAGTAGGTTGTTATAAGCATGATGGGTATATAATTTCTTTCAAGTTGCACACCATCTGTTCGATATTTTATCTCTTTCAAAATTTTCACTTTACCTTATTTGATAACTCGTCTGTTGTTTGGTATACATGTTTGCTTATTAATTTCATACAATATGCAATGCTATTGTACACTAGAATTAGGATTAAACAACAATCTTTTGTTATATGGTTCGCCTTGACCCGATGTTTTATTTTTAAAATGCATATATTTGTTATAAACATGATGGGTATATAATTTCTTTCAAGTTTCACACCATTTGTTCGATATTTTGTCTCTTTCAAAATTTGCACTTTACCTTACTTGCAACTTGCAAGTGTATAAATCCTAAGTTGGTTTTGGTGTATTATAGTTTTATATCGAATTTGAAAATTAAAGAATTCATGGGCAAAAGAAAGTAACAATGTCTCGATTCATTTTTAAAAAAATAAAGTGTTCAATCTAGAGCTAGCACACAATTGGATCTTGATGTTGATACTTGAACAATTCTGGTGCATCCCTCTGAACCTTCTGAGATTTAATGTGGGAGTAATCTTGATTCCTCTATTCGTCCCATGTCTACTAGTGTCAAAGTGGATGGTTTAGAACGTGATCCATGGACTATTTAGTAAATCAACGAGATGATATTTGACATGCTTATCTAACTGCTAGTTCGTATCAACCTCGTACTTCTAGCTCTGACTCTAAGTATCCTTTATGCAAGAAGCAACAACGATGTTTTCAAACTTCTTGGTTCTCTTAATTTCCTTATTGGTTAGAGTACTCTCCTACTAAAAATGCCGCATATTGTTTGCCATGTTATCTTTTTACTGTGAAATTATTTGGGCGACCTGGATGGTATGTTTTTATAAAAGATGGATTCAAGATATGGAAGGTCAATGATGGAAAAAAATGTGCTTTTCTCAACCACATCGGGACAGATTCGTACTCACCACATAATAATGCCATGAAAGCTTGCGCAGATTTAATGAATCAACCTGGCCACATTGAGAAAGTCTTACTTATGCAACGGTCTGATCAAATTCAGAACAATAGACTGGGACTCAAGACTTCTATTGATGCGGTTCGTTGGCTTGCATTTTAAGGGTGTGCATTTAGAGGTCATGATGAGACTTCAAGCTCTAGAAATTGTGGTAACTTCCTTGAGTTGATACAATTTTTATCATCATACAATAAAAATGTTGCAAATGTTGCAAATGTTGTTTTGGAAAATGCTCCTACTATGGCTAAATACACTTCACATGACATCTAAAAGGAGATTCTACATGTTCTAGCAAATAAAGTTCGCAATAAGATTCGAGAAGATATTGGAGATTTCAAAATTTGTATTATTGTTGATGAGCCTCGAGATGAGTCTAAAAGAGAGCAAATGACTATTATTTTGAGATTTGTTAATCAAGATGGTTTTATAAAAGAGCATTTCTTTGATCTAGCTCATGTTAAAGACACAACTTCAGCAACACTAAAGAGTGAGATTTTAGGTATTCTCTCTTGTTATTGTCTTGATATTCAGAACCAACGAGGTCAAGGATATGATGGAGCAAGGAACATGCGTGGTGAATGGAAAGGGCTACAAGCATTGTTTATTAAGGATTGTCCTTGTGCCTATTATGTACATTGTTTTGCTCACCGGTTACAACTGGCATTAGTTGCTGCAGCTAGAGAAGTACATCCAATTCATGAATTCTTTTCCAATTTGACTTTTATTGTCAATATTGTTACCTCTTCACGTAAACGCTATGATGAATTGCAAGCTGCCCAAGCATCTAAAATTACCTATTTGCTTGTTATTGATGAACTTGAAACTAGAAAGGGTCTCAATCAAATTGGAACTTTAAAACGAGCTGGTGATACTCGTTGGGGATCACATTTTCATTCCATTTGCAGCCTTCTAAGCATATATGATACAAGTTGCTCTATTCTTGAAAAATTAAAGACTAATAGATCTACTTACTCTCAACGAGGTGATGCCAACTCAGCTTTGAATATGATGACATCCTTTGAATTTATTTTCATCTTGCATCTAGTGAAGAAAGTCATGGGGATTACTGACATACTTTGTCAAGTTTTGCAGCAAAAGTCTCAAGATATCTTGAATGTTTTACATTTAGTTTTAAGTTCAAAAGCATTGATCCAGAAGTTGGGAGAACATGGTTGGAATGATTTTATTGAAAGTGTCATATCATTTTCAAAGAAATAAGATGTTGAGATCCCTGATTTGAGTGCTCAACATGTTGAAGGTCGAGGTCGTCGTTAGCGTGATAAACTTACTAAGAAACATGACTATCACTTTGATATATATAATGTTGCAATAGACTTCCAATTGTAGAAGCTAAATAGTATATTTAATGAGAAAGCAATGGAGCTTTGACAGTCAATTTAGCATTGAATCCAAATGATGGCTACAAATCCTTTAACATTGAGGATATTTGTAAGCTTGCTGAAAAGCTTTATCCTCTTGATTTTAGTGAGTAAGAAATGATGAGTCTCAAATATCAATTACAACATTTTGAGTTTGAGACACATAATCATCCTAAGCTACATCATTTGTCATCTCTTTCAGAATTATGTCAAGTGTTTGCAGAAATAAAAATATCAAAGACATCTTATTGATAGAATGATTCGTCTTATTTTAACTCTTTCAGTATCTACAACAACAGATGAACGTGCATTTTCGGTAATGAAAATTGTTAAAACCAGGCTTCGGAACAAAATGGAAGACGAATTTCTCACAGATAACTTAGTGGTTTATATTGAAAAAAAAGTTATTGAGACTTTTAGTTTAGACTCAATATTAGATGGATTTGTTGATTTGAAAAAACGTCAGATACAATTCAAGTAATTTAATTAACTATACACAATACATATTAAATTTATTACTATAATAATTATTGACGAGAATGTTCATATTTTACAGGTAATTTTTTTTAATCTCGCCCTCCCAAGCATCGATGGCAGACTCCGCCACCAGCGTCATACTTCGATAGCTCTTTCTTGATATTTTCTTTGGATTTGAGGATAGACACGATGCTATCTCGCACCTTAAAATTATTGCGAGATCTAGAAACTCCTTTTGCACTTTAAGGCAGCATGTTTCTTGGTCTGGATGGGTTTTGGTTGATTATTTCTAATCTGAACTGGAGCCATCTAGTATCTAAAGCTAAAGAAATTCTAAAAGTTATATTACGACCTACACAAAGAGATTTTTCCAGAAAAGGGAATACTCGCCTGAAAAATGGAGATTGAGGCAACAACAGATGGGAACAAAGGAGCGAAAATGATTCTTGCTTAAGAGAGAATAAAACTAGGGACATGAATGATACCTTTCTACTGGATGTTGCTATAATCTCATTAATATGTCCTAAACTCGCTCCCAATATACTTCATTTCTTTGTTTCTCATGTCGCACGGGGTTGAGCTTTCTCTTGTGAAAATTATCAGATTTTTTTTTGGAAAGGTTGTGATAATGGCAGTTTCTTGGCAAAGGTAAAATGAGATTTGTTAGTTCGTAGTAAATTGTGGGGTGGTTTGGGCATTGGCTCGGTTTGAATCAAAATTTGGCCCTCCTTTTCAAATGGCTTTGGAAAATTCGTACAGGAAAAGGAGGGATGTGGGGGAATATTATTGTAGAGAATATGGCTACAACGATCAGTCTTTACATCCTATTATTCACCCGCGTCTCATGTCTCGAGTTTGAGGGGGTATCCATGGAGTTTATGCTTCGCAAGCATCGTTTTAGGATGACAGAACGAGGGTGGTATTTGGGGATGGAACTCGAGTTAGCTTTTGGCATTCTCGATGGGCGAATTACACGCACCTTACTGTAGATTTTGAAGCATTGTATGTTATCAGTAGTAACCAACTTGCTACTATTGCCGAAATGGGGTACTGGGCAGACGAATCTTGGAGCTGGTTATTTATTTGGGACAGGCCTCTGTGGCCAAAGGAATTGCTGCTATTGGAGTCAATGCTAGCAGCGCTGAATCAGACGCAAAAACCTGTGTTCGGAGCGGATGATACGTTTGCTTGGTCTGGGGATACTCGTGGTGAATTTGCGTTAAGTCCGCATCGGATTAGTTCCGTCTGAGGACCATTGTGGCAAGAACTAACATTAGCATTGGCCTTTCTCAGGTCTGGTCCTCTATTATTCCTGTTAAAGTCCAAGCCTTTATTTGGTTAGTCCTTCTAGATTAGATTGCGACTCTATCGTTTCTGATTCATCACGGGTTGATCCAAAGCAATTGATGTCCTTTGTGTCCGATCGCGGAAGAGTACGTTGGTCATTTATTCCTGCAATGTGCAGAAGTGGCGCCGATTTGGAATCTTTTTTGGCGATGGTGCGGTGTCGCTATAGTTTTACCGAGCAAACTCATTCTCTATTTTACAACTGGTTGAGTCTTCTTAGCGGTGGCAACAATGAGCAATTGAAAATTTGGAACTGTATTTTATATATTGTCTATTTTGTTGGAAAGAAATCTTATGGTTTTCCAACAGCAGTCGTTGGATGCATTCCGGGTTCGTCATAGATATCTATCTTTATTATTTTCTTGGATTAAGTCCCATGATTCTTCTTTCTCCTATTCGATTATTGAGTTAGATAAATGTTTTATTTCGCTGTGTTCTTGGAACTCGGTAATTGTTCATGACCTAGATTAATAATGTATTTGATCTTTTGGAGTGAGGTGATAGCTCCTTAAGGCTTATCTTTAAAGATCCACTTTAATTAGCTTATGGGGTAGGAGTGTACAAAAACTGACTCAAATCGAAACCGTAACAAACCGTTGTTTTTTTGTTTTTGTTTTGGAACGTCAGGGAAAACCGGACTGAATCGAAAATTTTCGGTTTAGTCCGGTTCTCTAAATCTAAAAATCATAAACTCAACCGTCTGCTATATAACAAATAAAAGGTAATGAATTTGTCAATTTGATGTTATACAGTTTGCTATATATTCTTTTCAGATTTTTCGGAACAATTACAATATGGGAGTTCATTAAATATTTATTTCGTATCAATTTGTTTTAATTTTATGTACTGTTAGTTTGGTTGAATTTTTAATATTGCATGTTTCGGGGTGATGTACTGTGTTAAAAGGATGTATTTATTTATTTATTCTGTAGCTGTAGACTAGACTGTAGTAATTGTTGATGGGTTGAGTCATGGCCACATGAACTAACCCATGAACCTTAAGTTTTTAGCTTTTTTTCCATCAGAATTCAAATAGTTTTTTTTTTTATAAAATGAGAGCCCCAAACGGGGCAAAACCGAAATTGTCCCGGATTGAATCGAGAAAAAATTAGAACCAGATCGAACTGAATGATTAGTAACAATTTAGATCGATTTTATCCTAATCAGAACCGTAAATTTTTAATTCGATCCGATTTCAGTCGGCTTGTACTCCCTCTAGTCTCATGTCTTTTTAAGGTTTGAACTAGATTGTTTGGCACATTTTTTATGTTACCTTTTAAAATATTCGTTTTTTTTTAAGAAAAATAATAATAAGAAATGCTACGGCTACCTACAATATTTGATTTTCTAAACCAGCCGCTTTTGGAGAACTAATTCTCAAATATGCATTCACTTTATGCTAGTCCAAAAATGAACTAATTAAACAAAACAAAATAGGAAACTCAATTCAATTTGTAAACGTTCATATCCTTAAATACTTGTGAAATTATAAAACACAAATACTTTATTTTTTATGTTGAGTTTGTATTGGACTCCTTTCTAACATTAATATTTGATGGACACTTATATGATACGTGTCCAATTCATTATTTTCAGTGTTCTGCTTTTATGATTATAATTCTAAGCAATTATTGGTATCAAAAATATATTTAACGTAAATTATAGTTGTTAAAAACATTTATAAAACTAAATTTAATATAAAACACTACGTTTCAACTACATTATCCTTAAAGATATAATTGACATTTATTTTTTTATTATATAAATATTGGGTGTTTTATAACTTTTTATTCTCTAGTATTACAATATTAGTGCTCGTGTCATATTTAATGTACGTTTTAGTATCCGTGTTTCAGAGGCGTGAGATATATCTTGAATCCTTGAGGAAGATGGAAGGCAATGGAAATAAGTGAAAGAAAGGGATGGGCCATCATAAAATATTAAATTACCATCATTTATAACCATCTCCTTCTCCAAAACTTGAATGAAGGGCTTTCCTTATCTCTCTGGTCTGGATAGATAGACGATAGTAGTATTAGTATTACGATACTCTTCCTTTCCTTGGGGCGATAAATAGTTGCCTCTCCCCAGAAGTAAGTCTCACGCTTTTTCCCTTTCCACCACGCTTTTAAATGTCCCATTAAATGCCTACTACGCCTCTTGCAATTTTTGACCATTTGGCAACCCATTCCTGCTAATAAAATTAATTGGAATTCCTTCTCAATTTATTCAAGCAAAATGACTAGCCTCTCTTTTTGTCTCCCTCTAAAAATATATATATAAAAAATGAAAAAACATTGCTTCTCATCTTCGTTTGGGATTTCCAAAGGTGTTTTTCTCTTTTTTTAATTTTAGTCCATAGAGAGTTTTTTTGGATTTTATAAATAGATTCACCAGTAGTTGATCTTTTTAATAAAGGTTTGTTGACATAGTTGTCCATTAATTAAAGGTTTGTTGGTCCTTTGAATAAAAATTTATTGATCTTTTCAATAAAGGTTTATTTCATATGAAGTATTTTTTATAATGTATATTTAACGCTATGTATTTATTTATGTTTCTCATCAATAAAGTTTGATAGTGCAGTTTGTACCTTGTTGATGAATAACAGTTTATGGTTTATTAATGGGCGTGATTCGATTAAGATATTCTAGAGAGGGAAGATCAACAATTTATATATTTCGTCCTCATATGTTTTAGTAAGTAAGGAGGGATCAATCATTATTTAAGACTACATTAATCATTTTTTTTCCGTAAATAATGGAGTAACTACTTTATATTAAAATTATTATTATGATTTTTTATATTATTACACTTGGTACACCAATTTAAAAGATAAATCAAAAATTGCAAAAAGTATCAACTATTGTAGGCTCTATGATAATGAAAAAAAATTAGTTCAATTCTTTGAGCAGTTTCTTTTGATTTTTTCCTTTTAAATTAATTGTTTACATTTCCTACAATTTTTATAACTTTTTGCACATACTGTAAATTGTTTTTTTCCATAAAAAAGATAGAATTCAATCCTAGATATTTCATACTTCATGGTACCATAGATTGAAACTATGACCTACCTCATAAAAAGATAATACATTTCTCAGTTGAACTACAACTTATTTTTTAAAACTATTTAACGGTTAGTAAAGTTAAAATTGCAATTTTAGAAAATTATAAAATTAATACTGTAAGTTTTAAAAATATAAGGACTAAAAGTTGAAAATTTTAGAAACTACAAGATTTTTTATGTAGCTTATCCACAAATTTTATATTTTTATGTTTAAATAAGTTAAAGTTTATTCTCTCTTTTACTTAGACTAAGTTATTAAATTATTTATTCTTACTTAATTATGTGTATTTAACTATAAACAATAGCGCAAAGTATAATTTTTTTCTTACATTACATAGAAATAATGTACATTTTTAAAAAAATTATTTTGCCAATGATCATCTATAACACAAATGTGTAATATGTGAGCTCGAAACTAACTAGTCTATGTATAATGTAAAGAGTATACAAAAGAGAAAATCAATACTTCCTTTGATTTTTTATAGTTATCCGTCTAATTGAAATTTCAAATATCAAAATAAGGATTATTTTTAGTTAAAAATAATGAGATTAATGGAAAGAGAGATTATAATTATTGAATATATATATATAGCTCCTTGGGTGATATTTATTGAAAAATATAAAATGAGTAAAAAAAATTAACTAACTCATTTGAATTTTCAAGTGGACATTTAAAAAATAAATTTCTTTTTCTTAATTAAAACTGGACAACTAAAGAAATTCGGAGAGATACAAACTTGACACATGATTTAAAAAGTAATATGGAGTTGACAAATATAAACTTGACACATAAGTCAAATAAAATATGGGTTTCAAAATGGAATATGGAGTTGACATGTGTTATTTGAAGATAATGATTAAATAAAAACATCAATTATTAAATTAATTAATCTATCACTTAATGCATTCAATGAATTAATTAATATTTACACAAACTAAGCTATTAATTTTAATTAATAAAATTCAATTAAAAATTACCAAATAAATAGCTTATGAGAAATCAAATACAAAAACCAACCTAGATGAAAATGATTTTTCAATCAAGGTGTCACTTTAAAATTACTAATTTAATTCAATTATAAACATGATTTATATTTTTCATTGATTTTTAACATATCAAAAATTTAAAGCTTCAAAAAGTTTATCATACTATATTTCGATTGTGTTGCGAGTTTGATACTGATATAAAAAAATATCATAAATATGTCCATAAATATACCCCTAATAATCTTTTTTTAATATTTGGAAATTCTGACACGGCTTGTGCTTGCCAGTATAAATTAAAAAAATACAGTAAGATAAAAGTAATAGTCTTGGATTGCTGTGGTGGTGGTCCGTGGTCATGTCAGGTCAGGTCAGGTCTCCTCTATTTATAGCAAATTTGAAACTTTGTTGTTGTGGTGTAGAGTTTTGTTAGTGCTCTTGGTGGTGTGGTGGGTAGTCACATTCTTTTGTCTGTGGCTGTGTTTTTGTATTGTGTCTTCTTTCGTCTTCTTGTCAATACAAAAAGAGAAGAAAACAAAACAAAACAACAAAGATGAGCTATTTAGGAGTTGGTGTGAGTCCAGGGAATGTGGCAGTACACCATGGGAGCAATTTGAAGGTGATTGACAGGAAGGTGAAGCTAGCGGAACTTGGTTTGAGGTGTGTCATCTGCGGTTTGGGTGTTCTTGCTGCTGTTCTTGTTGCTACTGACACCCAAGTCAGGCAAATCTTTTCCATTCAAAAGGAAGCCCAATTCACTGACATGAAAGCTCTCGTGTATGACCCTTTTCTTCTATTCCAATCTTTTTTATCTCGTCTTTTGTTGTTGTTGTTGTTGTTGTTGGTAGAGCCAATTTCTTGTTTTTTAAAAGCTTGTGTTGTGTTTGTTTTCCACATATGCAGATTTTTGGTGACTGCAAATGCAATTGCTGCAGCTTACTCTTTTGTGCAAGGGGTTCGTTGTGTTGTGGGTATTGTTAGGGGTACCCTCCTCTTTAACAAGCCCTTAGCTTGGGCCATTTTCTCTGGAGATCAGGTCACAATTAATTACCCATAAATTTGCATGTTTATTTTTTGAACAGTTTTGCCTTGCTGGATGATGATTTGAGGAAAAATGATAAAAAGAAACGTTTATTTTATACAAGTAGGCTGCTACTGAGAGTTCTTCATTGAAGTGCTAATTAATGTATAAGATTGGTAGAGTTGCTTTTTGGGGAAGTAAAATCACAGGCAAACTGAAATGATGATTACTAGAGTTGCAATCCATGTGAAAAGTGATTCCCAGCAGTAATGTCATAGACCCAAATTTATTTAATGTCACACAATCCTTTATCAAAACATGAGTATTGAGCTCATTTGTGGTTAGAGGATGCTATACATTAGCTTATTGCAGGATATCATGTCTTTATTTGACGCTGCACGATTGTTAGGTGCCACATCCGATGAAGTAAACAGCTGTTGTTTCGATCATGAACAGCCAGCAATACTAGTTCAGTTAACTTACTAGGCAAAATTGTAACTAGGGAATGGACAGACCTTCCTTTTGGGTGGTGAGAGTGGATGAATGATTATAATGGCACTTTATGCATTCAGTTACTAGCCTTCATGAATATCTGTGGTCCAAGCGTGACATTCGTTTAGTTTTCTCCATAGATATAGGGTCATTACTTTGAAATTTCTGGATGCAATATGTTGAGAGTTTTTCTAAGTGGGTTGCACCTAGATATGCCATAAGCAGTTCATTCATCGATTACTTTTTCACTGATAGATGGGCGTGACTCGTAGTCGGTATCATACTATTTTCATTCAGCATAGAATTCCTTTGCTATGGGATTTTTGCAAGTATTTTGTATAGATGTTTGTTTTTACCCAGCATGCCTTGAAGCAATGGTGCATAAAGCAGAGTGTGGCTATAATGTTCGCATCTGTCTGTTGGAGGAGATGCACTGGTTTGCACATGGATGATGCCATGATGGCATGCAGAAGTAGCTGAAGGTTCTGGATGACTAGTCTTGGGCAGTTTATATCCTGTTTATGTGAGGACTAGGAAAGAGATTGATTTGATTATAATATCTCTAACATAGTTGAAATATCTGACATCATAAGAGTCTATGTTTTTGTTATGAGCTCTCCACATAAGAAACTTCAAACAACTTTTTAGTGTCATCGTCATTGCAATATCATCAAACTGCTTTCTCACAGTCACAGTTGCATGTGTGTGACCTGGTAATGTAGTGAAATCTTTATTGTTGCGCATGTCTCAACTAAAGCACTACCTCTCTTTTGAACTCTTCTTTTTACCCACTTCTCTTTCAGTAAAACTGATGAATTGAGTCTGGTGATCACAGCTACATATTCCAGGAATCAAAGTCAATCTGTTATTGTTTTGTCACTTCTTTTTATGTTTTTCTTCCTCCTAAATTCATGTTGGTTTCAAATCTCATCACTTGTTTAGTTTTTATCAATAAGTACCACATGCCTTATCTTTCGTGTTCGCAAGACTGGAGCGCTTCTAGTTCAACCTTTTTTGCAAAAAAATGGTGATGGCAATTGATCCAATCTACACAGCATTTTCCCATAATCCGTGTTTCTAACCCATAACTATCTTAATTGCCAATTGATTTTATTATTCTATGGGATTTTTGTTGATTGTTAACTTTTTGTAGTAACTTTGAATATAAATTTGAAAATAGGAATAAAAACCAGTTTTCTGAATTATTGTTAGAAAAGGCATGAAAACTAAATAGATTTGATGAGTAGAGCTCGTTTTGGTGCTCCCTGAACTTGGTTTATATAGTCCTTATAATTGAAGCATTAATGAGTAATTGTAGCCAAATATGTCGCATAAAATTGATTCTCCCGGTACTTCTTTTGGTTGTGCAGTTGATGGCATACTTGACGGTTGCTGCGACTGCTGCCGCTGCACAATCTGCAGTTTTTGCAAAGTTAGGACAGTCTGATCTGCAATGGATGAAGATATGCAACCTGTACGGGAAATTTTGTAACCAAGTGGGGGAGGGAATAGCAGCTGGACTACTGGTCAGTGTCAGCATGGTGGCTCTGTCTGGTCTCTCCGCATTCAGCCTATTCCGCTTGTACGGTGGTGGCAAGAGCAAGGATGGTGCAAGGTGGTAGATAGGGATGTTCCTCGCCCGTTCGTTCCTCCAGTTCTGTCATATTATCAAGTCGCTGTAATTGAGTGTCCTTAATTGTAGTATTACAGGTAAGATGGTGACGATTAGTGTGTTGTTGGACTGGTGAAAGATCTAAATAAATCAAAGTTCCTTAACATTTACTCTGCTTTAGGCCGCGTGTCTCTCCGTCCAAATCAATTTCTTGAGTATGATAATGACAATCATCATATCATGTATCAAAAGAAGATGCATTATGATTATGATTTCTCCTAAAATGAGTGCGGGTTTTGTAGCTAAGCCATTGCTTTTTCTTCAAGTTGTAATTGGAAAAGGTCCTCCACCCACGACACCTTTCCGTGTGGTAGGTGAGGCACTGTGATTTTCTTTGGTATAATTTTATTGGGATCTCTAAAGAGGCTTCAAAGATGAATGACTTTTCTAATATAATTTTCTTCATTACTAAAATTTGAATTCAAAATTTTGGTAAGGGTGAATAAATCGTTTACTATTTAACTACAATCAATATTGGTACAATTTAAATTCCTTTGATAGGGTAAACTAATTTTTTTAAGTAATTTAATAAATAGATGTAATGAAAGATAATGGCATGATTACATAAGATTAGAAATTATTATATATCAAATGCCAATTCTTAAAATATCCCTAAAATTATTAAAGCCATTAAGTTTCCCAAAGGTAATATTGGCATGCAATGCTCTCCTCGACCCCTCATTATATGAAAAATGCTCCAAAGGTTTTTTTTTTCATGGTTTGAAAATCTCAAAGCTGATTTGCAACTTAAATTAGACTATAAATTTGAAATATATTTATAAATAATAATTCGTAGCAATTAATACTTAAATGATATTAAAGTAATTCTTCTTTAAAGCTCCAAGAAATGGATTTCAAGACCTAAGAATTTGCATTAAAAATAACTAAATTTGTTAACAGTAATAATCAAAACTATAATTCAACAACAACCACATTTTAGAATAAACCACACAATACCTCACCACCACGCGAGAGCTTATTATGATGGTATTGGCCAAAGGAGGATCCAAAGTATAAACCTTCACGTTAATGACCGCATCATATTTCAAAAGCTCCTTATCAATATCTACCATCGATTTCAGTTTTAATTTTAGGTTAAAGTTTAAACACACTTTTGTCTTGTAAATTTATCAAAAAGTTTCAAATAATACCCTGCAATATTAATATTTCAAATTGCACCTTATATTTATCCAATGCGTCCTAATTTGCACCCTCCTTCATATTTTTCTAGAAATAAATAATTTCACGGTAAAAATATATTTTATTTTCCTATGTGGCGTGATATTTTCTAACATGGAAAAAATAATTTTAAAATCTAAGAAAATGGGGAAAATGATAATTAGGAGAAAGAACAAACCCTAATTTCTCAATACCCTCATCTCAGTTGCTCACTGCGGATGGATTGTATTAGTTGTTATGAACTTTGAATCACTTTTTCTTTTCTTAAGACTATTTTCCTAGTACCTAGGCAAATCAGGTTCTAAAGCATGCTTGTGTTTTGTGTGCTGCCACTTCAATACAGTATTCACTTGCAAGCACTCTAATAAATTGACATAAATATTGGGAAATTAAGGTTCTTTTTTTCTCCGTTCTCGAATGATTAGATGAGAGCATTGGGAAATTAGGGGTTGTTTCTCCCCATTATCTCGTTTTCCCCTTATCTTAGGTTTAATATTATTTTTTTGCCATGTTGAAAAATATCACGCCAAGTACGTTGCAAATTGAGACACATTTAATAAACACAAAATGTAATTTAAAATATTAGTGATACACAGTACTATTTAGAACTTTTGATAAACATAAGGCCGATTCGAAGTATATTTAGCCTTAATTTTATTGTGTCTCGCAGCTATTTGAAGTTTCGGTGAAATTTTAGGGGGCAATTCGCCTTGCCCTCCATCAATTTTCTTAGATTTTCTAGGTCGTTTGGTTTTGGGTTGATTATTTATAACTTGAACCCGAGTCATATTTTCAAGAAAGCAAGGATAACTTCCTAGGGTTAGATTACAAAGTACAAAGAATTATATCTAGAAAAGAGAATACTTGCTTGAAATGACCAAAAGAGGAATTCGCCGACAAATCAGAGTGAAAAGAAACACTGATCGGAGCGGATAATGAAGAAACAACAATCTTTCTAGTGAGAGAGAAGGAAATGGAATAGAGAGATTTTAAGGGGCTAAGGAAGATGAAATTAGAAAATAGGAGAAGTTACCCACTCTCCCTTATTTATATTTAGGGGTAATAGCTTAAAACACCCCTGTACTAACCGCGAAAAACAAACTCCTCCCTCGAACTTCAAAAACGCTAATACACCTCCCCTGGACTATTGTTTTCGGGCAAAAAGGCCCCTCAATGCACATTTTTACAATTTTTAAAAAAATTCTAAAAATTCTAAAAAATATGTAAAAATTCTAAAAAAAATGTAATTAACCTAAAAATTAAGAAACATTGTAAAAAATTCCAAAAAATCACAAAAAAATGTAATTAATTATGGACAGAAGGGGCTAATTGCACGATCAACGTAGTTCAGGGGAGGTGTATTAGCGTTTTTGAAGTTCGGGGGAGGAGTTTGTTTTTCGCGGTTAGTACAGGGGTGTTTTAAGCTATTACCCCTTATATTTATACACAAAAAATAAGAAGCAGTAATTATGTAACCGGTGTCACAACATGTGGTAGGTTGCGTAACTGACGCAATGATGGTGGCATAACTTCCGCTACACAACGTGCTTATAGCCTTTGGCGTTGAGGTTCTATTTGTGCTTTGTATGAGAATTAAAATGCACGAAGAAAAAGAGAGGGAGTTTAACTAAGGAAAGGAGAGGAAGGAAATTTGTAGAGAAATTTCCTTGTATGGCTGCATCTTTTATATACAAGGGAAAAAGAAGGAAATTTTAATATTTGTGTATGGCAACATGGATGGAAAGGAAAGGAAATTTAGTTATTTTTACAACTTTACCCTTATTGTCAATTCAGATTATAGTTAGTAGAAAAATAAAGGTGACCAACAAAGAATCACTACCAAAATAAGAATCACTACCAACAAAGAATCACTACAATCTTCCAAACAAGAACCAGATTGTTAGTAGAAGCATGTTTCTTAACAATAATGTTGCCAATGACACCTAAATCCATCAATCATTACCCCAAGAAAATCCATTAATCCAAATAAAAACGAAACAACCTAAAAAATGAACTACGTTCGAAGGTATCAACTATTTTTTGGAAAACACACCATCTAATAGTAGCATTACCACGTAAGAAACACATCAACAATCATCCAAAAATGAAGATAAGACAAAACTTAAGGCAACATTCATTCTAATAATCTTTAGCAGATAGAATGTACAAATTGTCTCAAAAGATAACATAGAGCTACAATATCCACTGTTAAAATCCAGCTAACAGAATAAAAAGGATAATAAGAGTTAAGAAACAGACTCGAAGCATAAAATTGGGCAATGACTTCAATCTGATGTACCAAACATTTGGTGCATCAAATAATCCTTGCGCTTCGATACTGGACATCCAAAAAATTTCCTTACCCTTGCAGCATCTTCCATGAGAAAGTCATAGGCTTTATAGCGAACATGAGCCTCAACTCCAATTCTCAGCAGCTCTTCATACACTTCTTCCTCCGAATAAACACACACCCGTATTTTTTTTGCAATTTCATTTCTCTCATCTGCAATTGAGTTCCCTTTTTCAAGTTGTTTAGCAACACTTTCAAGAGCAACTCTCACTTCCGAATAATCCTTTTGACTGGTCTTTCGCTTTCGCTTATTTGGTGATGTCACCGAGTGACTTTCTGTATTAACTTCTGGAGTGGGAGTTAGATTTAGAGTTACTGGTTCACTTTCATGTCCATCTAAATCATCAAAATTCTCTAAAGAAAATTCTTGGCTAGCAACTCCACAATCAATGTCTTCAATATTATTGATCATTGTCGGAGTACCATCCTTCATTTTTGCCCAACGACTTGCTTTCTCCTTTGCAGTCTCAGCATAATCACCCGTTGCTCTATCTTTCGCATAAA
The DNA here is from genome assembly GCA_963691705.1 of Viola odorata. Lineage (NCBI taxonomy): Eukaryota > Viridiplantae > Streptophyta > Magnoliopsida > Malpighiales > Violaceae > Viola > Viola odorata. The sequence goes on along the minus strand of OY829539.1, from coordinate 36,652,777 downwards.
GTGAAAGGAACTTATCGTAGTGAAGAATTTCAAAATTCATGAACTTCTTTGCATGAGGATGTGCCTGTAAAAGAATAAAATGAGAAGAGGCAAATATATTAAACAATTTCCTATAAATGTTATGCTAAAATGTCATATTAAAATTTAAATATGTGTTTTTACCTCAATTAATTTTTCCCAAACCTTAGGCTCTGCATCAAACTTTTTGGTTATAGGACTCCAAGAAAAACCACTTGTATGCTTGAAAATATCATAGCATTGTGTGATTTTTTTTTTGATAGACTTGATGCGGTTTTTCACCTTTTCCTTGTCAACTTCAAGAACTCCTATTTTTTCACGGACTTCTTTAACTACATCATTCAGCCCTTGAGTAGTAAAAACACCATAAATTTTTGCACCATTTCTGTCTTCGTACACAAGAGCGTCAATTAAAACTTCATCCATGAATTTTGTCCACCGCATTAAGTCTCTTTTTCTGACATCCTTCTCTTGTATTGCCATTATGTCTATTGCAAACATGTACAAAAATATCAAATCCTTACACTTTTATAATGTTAATCTTGTCATTTAAACTGAGAAATCTAACTTAGACCAGACAAAAGTTTAGTGGCATAAGGGCCCAGTTCTCATGTTGGCAGTTTAACTTATGACCAAATTGGAAGAGAATACTGTCATGTGAAGATTTTGAGTGGAACTTGTGCAGTTAATTTTCATCTATTGACTTTTTAATGAAAGACAGGAATTGAGACAAGGAATGTACACTATAAATATAGGTTCTAGTAGATATGTAATGGAAATTAAAGCCATTGACAATAAAATCCCCATCCAATTCTGCACAAATGAATCAAAGAAAAAGTTTAATGAAGATTTATTATTTCTCTTGTTATTATTGATCATCAGTGGCACATGCTCAGGTTGGGGGAGGAGATGGAAGTGGGGTCACCATGGAACTTGTACAAAGTTGCCTTGTCAGTAAACAATAGGGGTCACCATGGAACTTGTAACCATCTCCCTCCATTTCAATTACACAATAAAATTTAACTAGATACGAGCAGATGAATCATACAAAGTAACATCCACAAAGTGTTCTTCTACACTAATGACACCCACTACATAAAATCAGCATAATTACTAAATCCTAATTACTTTAACTTAAAACAATTATTAAACCAAGATAATATGCAAACACAAACTCACCTTTTAGTAATGCAGCAAGGAGTCCGCGCTTGAGGACGAAGAGAGATGAGGATGCCGCTGGAGAGAGGAGGACGCCGCTGGTGATGAAGGACGACCGTGGTGATGGTTGAGCTACTATTGTCGTGAAGACCTAAATTTCCCTAGAAAAAAAGTGCAATAAAAAAATGTAAAAACTTAACAGGGATAATAACAGAATAATTTTTTATTTCCCTTTAATTCCTTCCTTTTCCTCCCACTCGTGGGAGGAAATTTTTTGTGGGTCCAGAAGGAAATTTTTACAATTTATTTCCCCTGTATTCCCTTGTTTTCCCTTTCATTCCCTTGCACTTTTTTCCCCATACAAGGGAAATTTAAAAAATTTCCTTTCCCTTCCTTTCCTTTCCACTCTAATTCTTCTTCCCATACATAGGCTTGGGGAAGCTGGTTTCGATAACTAAGAAGTCAATAATAGTATTTGGTGAACACCTTTCAAACTAAACTTCTTGGAAAGCTGGAGGGTTCTAGAGAAGCTTGGATTTGGTCATTGGTTTTGAGAAACACGGGAAAGAGGTGAAAGTATTTTAATGGACAAAAATATTAATACAAACTTGAAAGAATTACAATTATACCAGGTATAAATAACTACGGTATTTCCTAATCAATCTCATTTCTTCCAGTATCAGTAGTTCCTTCTCTCCGTTGACACCTTCCTCCCTCCCTGCTAACAATCTCATCCCTGTTCTTCCTTCACCACTGCGACCTCATCCTCACCATCTCTGCCTACCGTTCCTTCCTCTTGGCTGTCGCCGTCCTCGTCGTCGTTGCTTCCTTCTTCATCTACTTTCGCCCCACCTATCATACGACAACCTCCGCCTTTTCCCTCAAGACGCCATTCTTCACTCTTTTTATTCAGAGGTAATATACACTCTATCTCGCTCTTTACTTTACATCTCTCAGGTTTCAATTTCCCTGCAGCCCTAAAAGGATGTAGTTTTAGTTTCAATTTCAGTTTTCTTACTATTAATGAAATCTCTGTCCTTTCTACAATGGGTTTTAATTAGTTGTTTGATCAAAAAGTTTATCCTTGGAGATTAGGTTTTAGAGTAAATATGGCATGGGTTTTATTTTGATATCTGTTGCTACCCGATTTTGGATTTCTCGTGTCACAATTTACATATTTAACGTTTACCGTATTTAATAGCTCGTCTAGGTCAAATTTCTGTCGATTCTTAGCCCTAGGCTAGTTTGTTTAAAATTCTGTGTCATTTCGTGCCTTTTTAATTTTTTCATATTTTTAACTGTCTTTTCGCTCGAACTTCTATCGATCCCGAGTAAATTTCCTCGGACCGTATATCGAATACTTTATTTCTTTAATTGACAATTATGTATTATTTTTCTCTTTCACGTCATCTAATTTGGTTTCGTTCAATTTTTGTCGTAAACGCATTTATTTTGCGTCCGAATGTTTGACATTTTCAAACGAGAAAATAAATGCGTTAAATCGAACTTTCTATTTATTCGCTATATACTATTTATTTCGTCTTATTTTTTTGCACCTTTTAGTTTTTTCGGTTCGAATTTATTTTCAGTTCAAGAGAGTCCGTAGATCGAACCGAAAATATCCCGCTAGTGGCACAATTAATATGCATTAATGCATAAAATTGCAAAATCATCTCAGCCCTTGATCAAACCTTTTGACTCATTTTTAAGCAAATCAACGACTCATCTCTTCCCCTCAACCCTCACCATCACCATTAAACCCATTTAATTCACTCATCATCACCTCCCGCCCAAACCGATCACCTCCTTTCACTTCAGCCAAAATATCCCTGCTTCTTTTCCTCATGCCTGCGACACCCATGCGCACCGTGCTTGCCAAGTCCACTCACGGGTGATTGCCTATAAATAGCAAGCAATCTTCAACGAAAGGGGGGAGGGGGGGGGGGGGCAATTTCATGCTTTAGTCCCCCCTTTTTTTATTCCAAACTCTCTCCCTCTGCTTTCAATTTATTTGCTTGCCTCTTAATTAATTAATTACCTTGGTTTCAATTAATTAATTTGCTTGCTGTCTTTAATCAATTTGCTCGTTGTTTTGACTTTATTAATTTGCTTGCTGCCTTCAATTAATTGCATGCTGTTTGGTATTTTAATTGCTCCGTTTTGGTTTACTCTATTTGTTTTTTAATTGCTTGAACCACTGCTGCTCTACTACCACCGCTGCTGCCTCCGCCACCGCTGCTGTCTCGCTGCCTCGCCTTGGCTGAGCTGCCGCCGTATCCGCTGCCGTGCTCCGCTGTCTCTGTCGCCGTCCTTCGTTGCTGGTCCGTCGTTGGAGTGATGCTGCTGGAGGTTGAAGAAGGTGAACAGTGTAAGAGGGAAGGAGCCACGAGCTTGGTTTTTAAATTTGGTTTGGTTTGGTTGATGGACCAAGCAATATGCTTGGGCCCAAGCGGGAAAGGAAGAGGAGAGGGCTGGCGCTGTGCGCCAAGCCCAAGCGAAAGGGAAATGGGCCAAGCGTTTGCCTTGGCCCATGTGGGAAAGGAATGGGCTGATGGCTGGCCCACCGTATTTCGTACGTACCGATACATTGCTCGTTCGTAATATTAATTGCCCATCTGGTTTTGCAATTGTTAAAATGCTCATTTTATTTTAATTCCAATGTTTAACCAATGGTTCTATTTAATCACTTTATTTACGTTTCTACAATTTAATCACTTTATTTACGTTTCTGCAATTTAATCGCTTTATCTACTTTTCCTGCAATTTAATCGCTTTATCTACTTTTCCGTAATTTAATCGCTTTATTTACTTTTCCATCATCTTTTGTCGAGTACTTAACTGGCCAAGTATTTATTTACTTTTCCGTCATCTTTTGCCGAGTACTTAACTGGCCAAGTATTTATTTATTTTTCTGTCATTTAATCGATTTATTTACCTTTTATCAAGATATTTAACTGTTAATTTATTAATTGCTTGTCATTAATTATGACATTTTTTAGTAGCTTTTAGTTGTTTAATTAATTATTATGCATGCTTTTAATTATTTAAATTAATTGTATTACTTGCTTTTTAATTGTCAATCATTTTATTTATTTCCTTGATATTTATTTTACTCGTATTAATAATATCATTTTGTAGGGTAAAATCAAATCTTCACTCGCAAGTACATTTTCTCATCTCTTTTATTTATTCAATGCTTTCCGCAAATATTATTCATATACATGTTATTTAGAAATGTTAAGACTCGAATCATTTTTATATGCATGACATATAGAATTGTTAGAATTAAAATCAACTCACATGAACAACTTGTTTAATCACTCGCTTTAAATACCATGATTGAATGTTTATTTCCATGCTCATAAATACATGTGTTTTGGTGGCTTCGATCCCACACAGTTTATTGCATTCATTAATTGGTACTTTGTTAGTTATGCATGCTAGATCACGTAGTAATTAATTAATCATGCATGGCCCGATGATGATAAAGAGGGCTCTCGCTTTAGTAAAAAACCAACGATTAATCAGTCTCGACTAGTCCCAACCAGAAATGATTAATCAGTCCCGTACGGTCCCTATCAGAAATAACAAAAATGCTAAACCGGTGAATACATCTGAGGGCCCATAAACAATCAGAAAGTGGCTCAATTTTCATAATAGGATTTCGGTTGACACTTTACGATCGTTTACCCTGTACATGATTGGAAAGTGGCCCGATTCCGTGCGCGGGGTTGGTTGACATGCTGCGATTATTTACTCATTTTCATGTTAAAAATGTTTTCCAAACACCTTTTTACCGGTAACCTTTTAAGGATGTGACTCGGGTGCCTAACACCTTCCCGAGTCCATAATACGACCTCGAACCGTTGTTCTTTGGTTTAGACCTTTTGTGCCTTAGTTTTATTTATTTTTTATGCCATGACGATTAGGTTCCCTAAACCTAGATAAATAGGGTGGCGACTTCATTGCATTATGCGAAGCATCCATTTATGCTTAGCATTCGTCCCGAACCTATTCGCGTAAAAACCAAAAAAGGGGTGTGAAAATTTTGTTGAGCAATTCACGCATCTTCAATTCACCCCTGTCATCTGTCACACTTGTTTGTGGTCATCATTCTGTTAAATGGAGAAGCTTCTATTTTCTTCTTCTCTCATTTTTTTTGGCTGCAGTCACATACGAACCGCTAATATCCATGAATTTGAGATGTTTTGGTTTTGTTTCTATGATGTTCAGTGCCCAATCTGCATCCTAACTGATGTGTTGTAGTAAATACCATTCAATTATTGAATGCATTAGTTCAATAAAAAATATTGTGTGTTGTATGTGCTGCCGTTGCTTTTGGTGCAGGTTCTGCTAGCTTGAATCTTCCTTGAAAGAATAATGGTTTAGCTAGAGTTGTGCAAACTCAATTACAAGAGTGACCAACATTGATTTGTTATAGTTTGATGGAACATCACTCATGAATAGAGTGGAGGTCCTGAAATACTTAGGTCTTTTGTACACACATTTTCAATGAAATACTTAGGTCTTTTGTACACACATTTTCAATTACCAAATGCAGGTCAATCATATTTGTGAGTAGATTTTCTTTTCCATCAGTTTTGTAGCTTCTACATTAAGATGTTGATTGTTTTCCTTTCTGAATATTGAAATAATTATGATTTCAGCTTCTTTCTGTTGTAATGATCTGTAAATTTAAATAATCAGATGAGTATTAAAACCTCTTGCAACTCCACACTCAATGCTCATTATATCTATTTTGTTGATTTCTTCTCTGCTCATTTGTCATAACAACTTGTCATAAATGAAAAGTTTTTACCAGGATACTGTAACATCATGAGCTTGTTCTAAATGTTTCTTTTGCTTATTCATACAATGTCTGTGCTTAGGTTGAATCAAAGCTTAGAGAGACAACTGCCAGACTTGAGCTGCAATTGGCTGAGGAGCAAGCTGTAAGGCTGAAGGCAGAAGAGATGGCACAGTTGGCTGAAGAAAAGTAAAATAATGGAATACAAAAACTAAGGGAGAACCTTAAAAGAGCTCAGAGAGAAACAGAGGAGCTTCGTAACCGTAAGCTTGCTGAGAAAAGTGGTTGCACCATTCTCTAAGATGCAAGATGTATCACCATACTATTCCATGAGATGCATGACTGGACTACAATCGTTCTTGTGACTGCATCCAAAACTTTTACTAGTTTTGTGCAGTGTTCTGTGTAGTTTTTTGGTTGGTTTACCCCGAGTTCATATTGCAAAAGCTTTGATATTATCTGTGGATATTAATGTGATTTTAGTCCCTTGTGTAAATGCTAACTATGCTGGCACTAGATTGCTGACTAATATAGAATGACCATATATTTGGTCTTAAGTTGTGTGAAGAATTTGCAATTGCTATAGAACGTCTTTTGGGGATTTGATGATTGTGGAGCTTTCTTGTGCTCATTGATACGGTTTAATCACTTATCTTGATGCAATAGACACCTTGTTTGAATCTAACTTTTTTTTTACCTGTATTAACGAAAGTCTTAGTAGTTCGATATTTGTGTTTGTGTATGAAAAATAATCACTTGTGAGCATAGTATTTAATTATTTTTATTATTTTTCGTGGACAGTCGGTGGATAAAAACATTAAAAATCTGCGGGAAAATTGTAGCTCAATAGCTAATAGCTTAATGATGAATGGGTAATTGTGATTTATATATGTAAGATTTTCTAAAAGTGCTCAATATTTAACTTTTTTTTCTTCTTCTATTGAAGTATTATTTCTTGTTATAAATAAATTGTTAATTATTTGTTTAAAGAGATAGATTGATTTAAATAATCTATATAGATACTAAAAAATATTAATTATAATACTTGAAATGAATTGTGTCCTTTATAGTAATTTTACATTCCAACCATAGTTTTAATAGCAGTTTTTACCAAACGCCATAAACAACTTCTGGTATCTCACAACACTTTTAATAAATATTTACCAAACAACATTGTTGCTACCCGATTTTAGATTTTTCGTCAAAAATTTTCGCATTTTTAAAGTCAATTTTCTAAAATCGTATTTCTGCTTATTTTTGTCAATCTGTTATTTATTTTTACGCCTCACGTCATTTAAATTTTATTCCGTACTCTTTTCACATTTTTATCGCTTTTCCTGTTCGAACTCATATCAGTTCCAAGTAAGTTTCTCGAAACCAATTGATAACCATTAAGGCAATCCTAAGGGCATTTCTGTAATTATGACCCCTGCCGAAGATGGAGTCCCACAAGCCTTATCGGACATCTAAGCTATCGCTACCAGACCTTGAAGCGTTTACTGGGATGGTCGACTTCAACGGGGGGAGGTCTCACGCGTCTCTAAGCGCACAGCATCATCCCATCCCAAGGGCCTATAGAGGTATCGCCCCCGACATGATCGTAGGTATCGCCCCCGGTACCCTCCTCAGAGACATCCACCTTGGCGTTACCTTGGGTATCGCTGATGACGTCATCCTCAGGTATCGCCCGTGACGTCATCCGGAGCGTCATCTCGCCTGGATATCGCCCTTTCGTCCAGCTATCGCCTCCAGTGGCCTACAAATACCCCTTAATTTAAACATCAAGTAAGCCAGAATTCACTTACTAGAACCGCTGCCATTTTTGAAACACTTACTGACTTAAGCATCGGAGTGTCTACGCCGGAGCCCCTCCTCTGGCGCCTTGCAGGTGGATTCGACGGCAACTACAGCAACTCCGACCAATGGAAGTCAACCCCCCGATCACATAAGAGTTAAAATCTTAACAAATTGGTGCTTTCATTGAGAGCCTTGGTGTATTAAGTGAGCATCCTTCATAGCCAAGCTCTGTTCTACCTAGAGATCGGAACAATCATGACTTCTGAGTCGGAGCGGACGCGACCTCCATCTTCTAATGTTCCCTTCTCGATTCGCAGACAGTTATTCCCTTTTGCTACTGTTGAACTTTCTGGGACAACGCAACAAATCATTTCAGAATCCCTAAACCCTTTGATCAGGTCTGCAGGGGAAGTCCTTTCCTCGCAGGCGACCGTGTCATTGTCCCAAATGGCGGGATCCAGCTTCTCTACTCCTGCTTCAAGGGGATTTGTGTTAAATAGTACAGAACACCCTTTTACGAGTGAAATAGCGGCCCTTCGTTCTCGGTTGGACTATTTGACTGAAATGGCTGCCAGAATGACATCTGGAATCTCTGGATCGAGCGTACCTCCCCGTGTCATGTTCATGCATTCTATTGCCACCGAGCGGCCCTTGTCACCGTCATTACAGGGAAATCTCCGGCCAACTTTATCCCTAGCCGATCCCCCGATTAATTTTGCGCAGCTCACTCAAGGACGAGTGGAGCCTTATGTGCTGCAAGTGCCTCTAGGTCCCATCCTTCTGGAGGATCGGCACCTGGAAGAGGTCATAAACCGTTGGGACGGTCGAAGGGAAGGAGCGAATAGGGATTTGTCCCTTGAGTGCAGTGAAAGATCCAGCAGTAGGAGATATTGAACTCGCTCGCCCAGAAGCCACAGTCGGTCTCCTAGGCGACATCCCACGCCAGATCCACGGAATCGGAGGCATCCTGCGGAAATGTCTCCCCCACGCTAGGAGCGTGAAATTCTTGATGACACATCAGGTCATCCATTTAGCCGTCGTATAAGACGCCATAAGGTCAGTCGACATGTGAAGCTTCCCACTGAGACTTATGACGGCACCAAAGATCCCATTTCGCACATCAGTAAGGTGAAGGATTTCGTGCAGTTTCAGACGCACAGTGATGCGGCGTTATGCCAAATATTTGTTATGACATTATCAGGAGTCGCGCGCCTCTGGTTTGAGGGCCTTCCCGGCGGATCTATTAGTAATTTCGCACAATTGGAATCCAAGTTCCGGAGCCGTTTCAGCACAGCGATTCCAATTAGGAAATCTACCGCCGCGTTATTCGACCTATGTCGAAGGCCTCAGGAAACTTTGAAGGAATTTCTTAGTCGATTTGATCTGGAAATGTCACTAACGTCGGGCGTTACCATTGATTTTGCTATAGAGGCCTTGAAGAGGAACTGCCGTTATAGTAAATTGAGAGATGCACTAATGGTGGACCCTCCAGCGACTCTGGACACTTTAAGACTTAAAGCCCATAACTACGCGAAAATGGAAGAAGAGGAAAACAGAGATAGAACCTATGGCATGCCACCTGAGGTACCTCTGATTCCAAACGCTCCTGCAAATACTATTCTTGATGACCGCCTCACCGACGAGTATGCTCAGCGGAAAGATCATATTCCCAAAACCTCTAGTGGGCGGAAAGGTAACACTTCAAAGGGAAAGCCTGGCAGTTCCCCATCTCAGCGCCAAGGAGATTCCTCTAAAAGTCGGGCATACGATCTTGATTTCCCTTCCCTTAATCTACCAAGGGTAGAGATTTTGGCGATAGTGTAACAACGAAACCTTCCCATTCGGTACCCTGCGCCCGTTAAGCCCGGAGTACTCCTAGGGAGAAGAGAAAACGCTTATTGTAAGTTCCACAAATCCAGGGGGCATTCTACAGAAGTATGCAGGGACTTAAAATCAGCAATAGAACGTTTGGTGGAGGAAGGTTACTTGGGAGAATTCGCAACCAAAGTAAGAGAAGACACCAGAAGTAATTCCACTAAAAGGGTCGCAGATGACCAACAAGTATCCCCTCGCGTCCCACAAAAGGATAATGCTCTCAGAGGAAGAGATGAGGCAACGTTCGCAGTAGATGACGAGGGCTTCCCTATGATTAACATCATAGCAGGAGGGACTCCTTACATGGATGAACCAGAACTACCGACGGCGGCGTTAGGAGAAAAACGCAAACAAGATGGCATGACAAAGAAAAGTGAAACGATAAGCGTCGTAGACCGCATGGTGTTATCCTTCTCCGAAGAGGACGAGAAAGGCGTTGTCTATCCGCATAATGATGCGTTAGTGGTTACGCCCATCATTGCCAGTCACGGAGTCAGAAGAACTCTCATAGATAACGGAAGTGCAGTAAACCTCTTCTCGTTGGAAGCGTACAATCTCATGAAACGGCCCGACAATGAATTAATACCTTGCAAGAAACCCATAATTGGGGTGGACGGGGTCCCAATCCCTGTCATAGGGGTAACTACTCTGCCAGTCTACTTCAGGGAGGACACCTCCAAGCGATCGGAGAGCTTGCTATTCCTTGTCGTGGATCTAAACTTGCCCTACAATGTTATACTCGGATGACCTTTTCTCAACTGCTTTGGAGCGGTAATATCTCAGAAGCATTTGAATATGAAATACCCCTCCTGGGACAGAGTGGTAACGATAAAGGGCAATCAAAAATTGGCGGCCGAATGTTACCTGCTCATGACTCAAAAGAGTTGTGATAGGTATGTATGCATAACAGCGGACCCATATGAACAAGGCGATGAGAAGCGCGCTCAACCCCTTGACAAAATGGTGCCTGTACCGATAATCGGCATAGAAAAAGCAGACTTCCTTGTTAGCGAAAGGCTCAGTTTAGAAGAAAACCTTCAGTTGGCCCGGTTATTGAACAAGTGTCGAGGAGAATTTGCATGGAAACCCGCAGACATGCCGGGTATATCGCGAGAAATAGCCGAGCATCGACTCAACGTTGACCCTGACGCTAAGCCGATCCAGTAAAAGCGGTGCGCGTTCTCTAAGGAAAAAGCCTTAGCTGTTGATAAAGAAGTAGCAAAGCTCCTTGACGCTGGTTTCATCCGCGAAGTTCAGTACCCCACCTGGTTAGCCAACCCAGTCCTCGTCCCTAAGTCCAATGGAGATTGGCGGATGTGTATCGACTTCACCAATTTGAACGATGCCTACCCCAAGGACTGCTACCCGCTTCCCCGCATTGACCAATTAGTCGATCAGACTGCCGGGTACGCATATTTGAGTTCACTTGATGCCAACTCCGGGTATCACCAAATTCCCATGGCCATTGAAGATGAAGAGAAGACTGCCTTCATCACTCCTACGACCACTTACTGTTATACGGCGATGCCGTTTGGGCTAAAGAACACAGGGGCGACATTCCAACGTATGGCACACAAGATATTCGAAGAACAGATAGGAAGAAAGGTGGAAGCCTACGTTGACGATATACTGGTAAAAAGCGCTAGTTTTCAGGATCACTTGCGGGATCTAAAGGAAGTCTTTGACGTGATGAAACGGCACAGTATGAAACTAAACCTCCGGAAATGCATGTTCGTATTTCAGACCGGAAAATTCCTGGGCTACGTGGTCAGCCAAAAAGGAATCCAGCCTAATCCGTCAAAGATTAAAGCCATACAAGACATGATATCTCCAAGAACCGTTAAGGAAGTACAAAGGCTAACAGGGCGCGTTATCGCCCTAGGGTGCTTTATTTCCAAACAAGGCGAGAAGTGTCTTCCTTTTTTCAAAGTCATACGCAAGAAAGCATCCTTTGGGTGGACCCCGGAATGTGAAGAGGCGTTTGTTAGCCTAAAAGATTACCTATCGTCCGATCTGCTGCTGACCAGGCCAGAACTAGGTGATACTTTGTACCTATATCTCGGCGCTGCTGACGAAGTGGTCAGCGCCGTCCTCGTTCGCGACGATAGCCACACACACCGCCCCGTGTATTTTGTGAGTCACATTCTGAAGGATGCAGAGTTGCGATACGCCCGAATTGAGAAAATAGCGTACGCGCTAATACAGGCCGCTCGAAAAATGGACAGATACTTCCAGTCTTTTTCCGTTATCGTACTTACAGATCAACCGCTGAAAAGGATATTTCGAAAGCCTGAATCCTTGGGAAGAATGCTAATATGGGCTCTTGAACTCGAACAATACGGGCTGAGGTATCAGTCTCGGCCATCTGTAAAGGCTCAAATCTTGGCAGATTTTATAGCGGAATGCACCTTTACGGAAGATCCGTTAACGGACGTACCCGAAGAGGAATGGCGTGATCTGGATCTCCCATTCCCGGAGACTTATACGGACCTCTGGATCATTCATGTAGACGGGGCTAAAAATCAAGAATCGGCTGGAGCAGGAATCTTTATAAATGGGCCGAACGATATGCAAATACAATACGCTATCCAAATCCTGCAGCCATTATCCAATAATGCGGCAGAATATGAGGCGTTACTAGCAGGACTCCGGATAGGGAGAAACCTTTCATCTAAAGGTAGGCACGATACCGGCAGAACAGGAGACCTGCGTCTGAAAATTTGCGGTGATTCCAAACTAGTGATCGACCAGGTCTTAGGGCGCTCTCAAGCTCGGGATCCCATCATGGTCCAGTATCTCGCTAAAGTGATGCGGGAGCTATTAGAAATAAAGAAAGAAGGCATGCAAGTCAGTTTTGAGCACATTCCCCGAAAGGACAACGCCGAAGCTGACAACCTTGCCAAGCTGGCTGCAAACCTAGAAGCATCCATACCTAAAGGCGTGTATTACTGAGAATTACCTATACCCTCCTTCATGGAAGAGCAAGCATCTCTGTGTGTGGAAGAACTCGAGAATGACTGGCGAGTCCCCATAATTAAATACTTAAAACACGAAGAACTGCCTGAGAATATCGCTGAAAAGAAAAAAGTGCTGAGACAGGCAGCTTGCTATACTTATTATGACGGGGACCTAGTTCGAAGATGCTTTTCGCACCCAGCGGCCAAATGCATAACAGAACAAGAGGGTCTTCACACGTTACGCGAAATTCATGAAGGAATATGCGGTATGCATGTATCAGGCGGCACCCTGGCTGCGCAAGTCTTCAGATCTGGATTCTATTGGCCCACTATACGGAGAGATTGCCACGACTATGTGCAAACTTGCCCGAAATGTCAAGAGTTCTCTAAAATTCCTCGACGTCCCGCCACTGAAATATCCGAGATCATCGCCCCTTGTCCTTTTGCTAAATGGGGGATCGATATCCTGGGTCCGTTTCCAAAGGCAACGTCCCAACTAAAATTTGTAATAGTGGCAGTGGACTACTTTACAAAGTGGGCGGAGGCTGAAGCGGTCGCCAACATCACGACAGAAAAAACTTGGCGTTTCTTCAAGCACCAAGTTATCATGAGGTTTGGCGTACCTCGTATCCTAATTAGCGATAACGAGACACAGTTCACTAGCCAATTCTTCAAAGACCAATGCTCGGAATTCGGGATAGAGCAATGATTCTCTTCCGTGGCTCACCCCCAAACCAATGGACAGGCAGAAGTGACAAATCGGAGCATCCTCAGTGGCATTAAGAAAAATCTGGAGGGGTCTAAAAAGAAATGGGCTGACGAGTTTCCATACGTGATGTGGGCGTACCGCATGACCGTTAAAACCAGTACGGGAGAAACACCTTTCGCATTGGCCTTTGGTACCGAGGCTGTTACGCCAGTAGAGATCGGGACCATGAGCCTGCGAGTGGCCCACTTCCGAGAGGAGCTGAATGAGGAAAGGTTACGAGCTAACCTTGACGCGTTACCGGAGGTCCGAGTAGAAACCCTCCTGAAAACGCAACACTACAAATGAAAGATGACCCGTTACCATAACCGGCACGTCAAAGAACGGTTGCTAAAGGCAGGCGACCTGGTGCTCAGAGACAAATGAGCGGCTGGTCAACGTATGGGGAAGCTCAGCCCAAACTGGGATGGACCATATCGCGTTACCCGAGTTATTGGAAAAAGAGCCTATCATCTGGAGACACTCGATGGTACTCCCCTATCTAACTCTTGGAATATTGCTCGTTTGAAATTATATTATCCTAGACCTTGAACTGTCTGCACCTTTGACTGATGCCAACCCTAACCTTAGCTAACGCTCCCTGAGAGAGCTTCCTTGGGTGTTTGTGGTTGCTTTTTGTGCAGATAGAAAAGGGGGCACCTGGGAGTGAAAAGTCCTATCCTTGTGAATGTCGGTCCTGATCAGATGGCTCACTAAGTGAGGGCACGACCCAGGATGCCTTGAACTAGCGTGGGGATTGGAAGATCCCTAGCGCCCCCCGGGAGTGAAAAGTCCTATCCTTGTGAATGTCGGTCCTGATCAGATGGCTCACTAAGTGAGGGCACTACCCGGAATCCTTGGGAGTGAAAAGTCCTTTTCTTGTAATGACCGTTCTCGTAGAGACGGCCCATCAAGACAAGGCACGCCCCAAGGATATAGTAACTCCGTTCTAGAAGTGAAAAGTCCTATCTTAGTAACCGGACTAGCGTAGTCGGTTCATCAAGTAAGGGCATAATTCTAGACGCGAGGACAACGCCTGAAAGTGAAAAGTCCTATCCTTGTGATAGCCAGTCCCGATCCGACTGCTCACTAAGTGAGGGCACTTTCCAGGCCGATCGTGGAAAAATGGAAGCGCAAAGAATCGCGAAATTCCAGCTAGTAACTAGATGCATAATCCCTAGTGAAGTAAAGCTGACAGAAAAAGCGATTCACGCGACTTCCATGACTAAACGCCCTATGACGGCAGCGGAAAAGCTCCTACGGGTAATCACTATCTCTCGTAACCCGTTATGCTACTAATGGTTTACAATTGAGAACGTGCAGAATAACTTTCGAGTGGCGGAAAGATTGACGACTGCACAAAGTGACGATACTATGAGGCTCGCCGGGAAAGCAAACCCGATACCGACCTCAGCGATATCTGTTGCTGAAACGCTACGAGTCTGCTCGAGAAATTAAACATATTCTGTCGCAAGGATGGTAGCGATACCCTGGGAATTTCAGAAAGTGAAAGCTAAAGAAAGGGAAAAGGAAGCGGCAAAGATATAAACTGCTTAAATCCATAAAAGTGCCTCATAAAGGTCACAAGTTCCAAAGACCAAAACAATAATGCCGCGGAGGCAAAAAACAAAAAGACCGAGGGCTACAAAAGAGGCGGCAAAGCTCGGGAATGTGTCAACCCTCAGGGTTCCTCCGTCTCCAACCCTCCGCTTTAGCCCGGCGAAAGCCTGCTTCATTAAGATCGACAGATTTATGTTTGAAGGCCTTTGTGACCTTGTCACCTTCATACGCATCTGCTCCATGGACCTCTTCAAAGAATTCGACTAAGATAGTGGCTGTCCGCTCAACGTGCCACAGGCTCTTGTCGGCTGATTCCTCTATTAGAGCGGCTCTCTCTTCCTCCCAGGCCATTTTCTCCTTTGCCAAGGATGACTTCTCTCCTTCCAGCACGACATTCTTTGCATCAAGGGTAGACGCTTGTCTCGACAGCTCCTGCTGAGCCAGTAACAATCGATTGCGTTCCTCCAGCAGCTTATTCTTCTCATTTCGCTCTTGCGAAAGTTCAGAAAGGGACACAGCAAGAGAAGCAGCCTGACGCTGTACGTGCTCTGTCCAGTACTGAAATTTCACAAAATTGGAAAAGATTCCAGTGTGTAGCGAGTTCACCTTATCGTCATCTGTCTGCGAGAGGAAAGCTTCCCGCTCAGCAGGGGTCGACAGTATTTGGGCTGCCGAGAAAGCCGAAACCTCAACTGAACCATCGCCCCTGAGAGCCGCTAAGCCCGTATTGCAAAAATCATATAAACCCACTTGGTGAGTCACAGTACCAGGCACACTCGAGGAACTTAGGTTCGCAGCATAGTTAAAGGTGGAGGCCCCCTCGCCGTAACGCTGCGATAAAGGAATGCTTGAGGGGACAAAGGTCAGAGGGACAGGAGGGTGGACTTGAGACGAAGAACCCCCTTGGACGGCATAGGAACCATGAGGGTGATAGCCCGTAAAGTCCTGAAAACCTTCTTGATAGCCCGAGTTAGGACCATATGTATGAATAGGCCTACCGAAGGAATTGGGTGAAGCCCCGAAAGTCTCAGCCGTACCCATGTTCACCAAAAACCCAGAAGGGTGAGTATGGAGAGCATCCATAGAAACAAAGGTGCCGTCCGGTCCGACTCCCGTCTCGGCAACAGTAGAAGATAAGCTTCCACCCTCACGATCCGGACGAGATCTCTTCCTAGAACCGCCCAGCACATGACTCATGTCCATTTCACCTGTGGGAGAGGCGGAAGTAGAACCAGTAACGGTCTCCTGCTAAGAACCTAGTACGAAACACAAATAAGAGAAATGGCAATAAACACCAATAAACAGCATATCGTAACAAGGAAGCACACTCACAACGGCTGTCTTGAGAGTCGGTGCTTCCGAAGAACCTACCGCGTCCGGAGAAGGAGTAAGAGCGGCAATGCTTCTCGTTCTTTTCTTCTTTTTTCCTTTGGCAAGGACCTTAGGAACCTTAGAAGAAGACGGTTGGGCAGGAGCGGCAGCAACGGTCACGATAGGGATACCTGAAGGAATGTCAGTATTCCCCTCACCGGCTGAGGAAGAAGATACTTGAGCAAGGCTCACGGAAATGGCAGGAAGCACAGTGGAGTTATCGGCAGCTTCCGTAGAGATGGCCTTTTCTTTTTCTTCTTTGTCCTGGGCCCTTTTCAGTCGCCTCCTAACATTTTCAGGCTTGTAGTCGGGATCTGTCGTTGCATAATGACAAAATAATGTTAGCATTAGTATCAGTGATAGTAAAGAAGGAAGCGACTCGACACTCACGTCTAACGCAGGCCTTCATATCGACTCTGCACGCCACATAGCGGATATGAACGCTGATTTCCAGTTGAAGAAGTTTGTCTAACCAGCCTTGTTCGCGCTGAGGAAGAGTCTCCAGTCGACCCCAGACGTTGTCCTTGACGTCTGGGTTAAACCCAGACCGCCACCAGGAACCGAGGTCTTCAGGAAGATCTATCACAAAGAACTCTTTCTTCCAGGCATCGACAGAGGACTCAATGTGGAGAAGTTTCCAAGTGAAGGACTTGAGTGAGTCATCGTCAAAACGGGGCGATATCGTTATCACTCCCCGACACTTCATCAGCTTAAAAACTGATTTAAGCAGTAAAAGAGAAGGGGAAGTGATCCCCTTATATTTACAAAGTTCTAAGAAGGCATAAACGCAACAATACGCATTTGGGGCTATTGAACAGGATTCAAATCGCAGGAAATGAGCAACTGTTTTATGAAAGAGTTGATGGGAAGCTGGAAACCATAACGGAACATTTGTGTGTACAGGACCCTACGCTTGCCCGTCAAAACGCTATTCAAGCGTACCGACTCAGGGGCAACGATGGCCTTATAACCCTCAGGGATAACAGCATTGTGAGAGGCTAAATGCTCATTAAGAGCAACCTTAGAGGTGATACTACTAACAGTAATATCCATCTTTTTCTCATCGGCAGATTTTGACTCAGAGTGGTGAGTCTTAGCCATGGCAGAAATAAAAAGTAAAGATGGAGAAGACGACGAAAGAAAATAGGAGGTACCTTTAGAGAGAAAGCTCTTCGAGAACCTTGAACGGTGAAAAGAAAATAAGACGGCTAGAGAAAATATGAAGAAAGCAGAACGGCAAAAATAAGCAAAAGAAACAAGTATTGGGTTTTATAACCCTAGTAGTCAACGAAACGACGGACGTCGCAGTCGTTGCGTGAGAGGATCACAAGGAAAAGACTCAAGCAATGAGTACAATTCTAGAGAAACACGGCAACGCTTCGATCTTGCTAAAATTCTGAAGCACGCTAGCCCTAGGTGTCCTAAAAAATGGACACGTGTGCCTGAGTTATCAAGAATTTTCTCCCGCATCAATCAAAAGATCATAGGCATTAAATGCTCTGAAAAGCAGAAAGGATCTCTTGGAATAAGACAAGAGTGATACTACACTAAAGGGGATAACGCAGAATGACGTTAACCAAGCCGGTAGCCTCCGGGATAACGGGGAAAAGCAAAGCAGAGATTATTTAAAAATGAAGTGCAAATATCGTTTCGCGCGAAAAGGCGTTATTACAATACAAGAAAAAGTGAATAAATGGGAAAATCTTCCCAGAGAATCAGCCTTGACCAGTCGATGGCCGGCACAGATATCGCTGCCACCATTCGCCTACTCCTCCCTGAGAGAGAGAAAATCTTCCTCGCCTTCGCATAAATCCTTTATCTTCTTGGAAGTATAATCAGACAGCTTGGTCAAATCAACAGTTTCCTGGCGATAGAGATCTTTAAAGCCAGCGATACAGACCTCCATAGTCTTATCTTTCCACCAAGCTATCCTCGAGGGCACTTTGGCCAAATCCGCATCACGGGACAGCATCTCTTCACGAAGGAGAGAGTTCCTTTTGTCGGCCGCCACTAGTTCCGCCTCCAGTAGCTCCACTTTAGCCTTCCCTTTTGATCTTTCTCGTGCGAGGTCAGTGCGACACTCGTTCAACTCTACCCGGGTACGATTTTGAAGCTTGGACAACTCTATTACCTTCGCCAAAGCGGCATCTAATTGCTCCGTCGAATCGGGAGAGCGTCGAACCTTGCCGCTCTGATCCTCGAGAAAATAGTTCAGCTCTCGAAAGCTAGCCAGCATATCATTCAGGAGGCGTGCATGTTGAACATCAGGAGGGCGCTGCAGGAACTCTTCCTTGTCCTTCGAAGAACTGAACATCTGGCCCACTATGGTCCCTACCGGCTCATCTCGCGATAGCGGATCTGATATCCCTAAAGCGCGAAGCCCGTCAGTACCGAAGGACGACAGATCCAGCTGAAATGCAGCATTTCCTTGAGGACCTTGAGGGGAAAGGTTGGCGATAAAGGGAGGAGAGCAACTCTTTACGGAATTACCCACGCCCGAGATCGACAAAAGAAATAGAGGCTGAGGTTTCTTCGGGACAGGATTAGGAGGAACGCTTGGGTTTGAAACCGGCACGGACACGTCCGGAATACAGGAGGAAATCGGAGAATCAGGGCCACCGGATGGCAAAGGTGGGTCCACCGCCGCGGAAACCTCATCAGTTTTGGAAAGAACAACGGAAGGTGCCTTGACAACCTCCGCCACTCGCGAGGTATTGGTGATAGGATAAGTGTCGACCTTAGTGGGGGGAACTGTGTTAACTCCCTTCAGAGGAGGAATGGGGGGACCAGTTTTTTCTTTCCGGATTTTCTTCTTGAGACGCTCCGTTTCGGCAGCTATATCTTCACTATTGTCCTCGGATGACTCCGCCACTGGATCATTTTTCCTCGCCCTGAGCTTCATCCGTTGGGCAAGGGTGGCATGACGTAGTTCGGAACCAGTATCCATACTCTCGCTATCGCTGTCAATCGATTCAGTCACAGGACGACTCGAAGGCACTCCCCTACTCCGAAGTGGCAACCAATTCTCAAGAAAACGAGAAGATTGGGCGGAGAAGGAGGTAACGTTTGAAGCGGTGTCACGTTCAGAGGAGTGTTATTTCCACCAGAGGAACAACCCTCAACACTACCTGTCAACGAAATATATTAATATAACAAGTCAAGTGAAGCGATAACGCGGCAAAAGAAAAACTCACCAACAACACATTCTTTCAAGGGTCTGAACCGAGCAAATTCTCGAATGCGGAAAGGCCCTTCTATCTCTAACAGAGCGGAAACATGGGACACATCGGTGCTAGACAGCACTTCTGGGTTTTTCCAATCGGCACTAACAATCTTTTGATTAAATCCTCCGCGCCACCAGCGGGACGAAAGTCGAAAGGTGAAGAAGCCATTCTTCCAATTATCCACGTTTTCTTCAAAACCTTGGAAGTTTTGCCAGAAAAAGTGCACAACTTCGTCACCCATCTAGGAGTGATATCCACTAAGCAGGCGCGACAACTCAACTTGAAAAATGTACGGAACAGATCAAGGGATGGAGTGAAAATACGCTTCATCTCGCATGACCGAAGGAATGCATAAATCCCACACCAGGAAGGCGGAGTTATTTGAACCGGATTAAGATCGTAGTGGTCTAGCAGCTTCGTCAGAGAAGTATGAAGTGGGAGATGAAATCCGTATAGGAACATCTTGAAGTAAACCAGCCGAAACGTTCCCTACATGGCGGCATGAAGCCAAATGTCTTTCGTAGGGATATACGGGCGACAACCCAAGGGGAAGGTGATACCGTTCTCCTCTAACTCCGCCCTCAAAACTTCATCACAATCGAAAATACTATGAGCTCTCCTAGCCTCGAGATCTATGGGATTTTCGACTCTCGCAAAAGCTCCAATATGAGACATAAGGAATTGGGAAAATAAACTACGGCAAAAGAGGGACAAAATACCTAGAAAAAGTAGCCGGAGAATAGACCGTCGTCGCCGGCGAGCAGTTGAGAAGACTCTCTTCTCAAGCAAGAAGAAACACAGGAGAAAGAGAAAGTGTGAAAAATTGCAGAATATTAGCAAAAATGATAAAAGAGAATAGGGTTTCCCTTATAAAGGTTCAACTTGAAGAAGAAGACAGCCTGTAAAAGTGAAACACGTGCGGAGTTGAAAGAGACGCGTGGACAGTCATTTATGTCTTTCACAGGAAGACGGTTAGAAACCCAAAGACAGTTGCACTCAGCCACTGATCCCCCTCTGCGATAACCCTTGACGTTCGAAGAAGTGAGTTAGAAAGGCGATAGGGGAACAAAAGAAAAGGGAAGATTATCTTATTCATTTTCGGGAAGCCATACGACATCTACAAAGGGACGAGACATTTTAAACTAATCGCCCTCAGACCAAGAGATACCATAGCAATAAACTACATCATCATCCGAGAGCGATAGCTCCCCGCTAAAGGGAGGGAAAGGCTCTTCCTTCCTCTTTTCTACGTATATCGATGATCGGTCGGGCTCCTCTTCTGTGGTCGACATCGCCGTTTCAGCGCTCACGGAGGGGAAAGTTATTTCTGGCAAACCACGGGGAGGAAGAGAGGGTTCATTCCCCTTTTCAGCAGAAGGGGCACGACACTTGAAAAGCGGTGCAGACACTTTTGAGGCATTTTTCCTCTGCCTCTTGCGTCCCCGCCGGCGAACGAACGACCTCCACAGACGCGACGGAGGAGGGTTGTCTGAGTCCGGCGAAGTCAGAGGAGTTGGCGGAGAATCCCGCGCCACTGTATCCAAAAAATAAGAGTCGGCCATGCGTACAACCTGGAGTACAAAGCTAGATTTACAGTCACGCCTGTTGAAATCTCCCCCAGATCGAGAAAAACCGAAAATTAGCCCAATCGGTGGACAAGGAGTTGGCGGCGCAAAATTAATATGGAACGGTAAATGGGGAAACCGTCCAGCGATTGACTCGTTTTCAGTTGGGCTAAGAATACCTCCAAGCGAAAAAAGACAAAGGACGCATTAAAGAAGAAGAACAGTGATTAAGGGCACAACGAAAATAGTTTATTTATTATGGCCTAATGGTCGAAAGGTACAGCCGCATAACTAGGAGAAAAGGAAAAAGGCTCAAAGGGAGCCACCGCCGTCAGGCATCAGAGCCAGCGTCCTCGGGAACTTCGGGAATGTCTCTCAGAGTGTCCATGACCAGAGTCAGGTCAACAGAGGTGACCCTCATTCCTTTCAAGCAGCACCCCAGCATGTCCTTGCGCTGCTGCAGCATGGCGATCACCACCTGAATCCGAGCGATGGAGGTGGCCAACCTCGACACGCTCTCCAAAGGACTGAAATCCTCCAGAGACGTAGCTCCCAGCCTGGAATGGAGTGGGGTCAGCATCCCTTGTAGCTCCAGGATGTCCTCGGAAGTCTTGACCAGCATGTTCTCTAGGAACCCGACGTCACCATCATTGAGGTTCTTGAGAGTGTGGCCCTTGGAAAGGAGGAAAATTTTAGTCAAATGATCCATCATGCCAATTACAAAAAATGAGAAGAGCGTGGGTGGAGAAAGCCCCAGATTTATAGGCTCCGAAGAAAAAGGGCCTTGCGAAAAAAAGAGGTCCTCAAAAGACGAGCCGTCCCGTTACCCTCGAAGGCCGATGGACCTGAAATGGAAACCAAGGTCGACGTTCGTATACTACAAACGATGCAGACATTCAAAGGGAGTACGAGATTGAATCCCGAAAAATGCCAAAAAGCACGATATTACGGGTGGCCATGACGTAAAAGCCATACGATTATCGGTATCCACAGTATAAGGCCGCGTCGATGTCGCAGGTAGCTCCTAGCAGCGTAAAGCCTCGCCGACATCGCAGGTATCTAGTGGTATAAAGCCGCACAAATCGTGGGCAGCTGATGGCATAAAACCGTGTCAATATTGCTGTTTACATGGGCGGAAAGGAAAGAAAGGGCCCGCATGATCTCAAAATCCCTGTAAGTACAAAGTTTATTAATTCCTCTATGAATACCTATCTCCTCTATGTGTTCGCAGTACACTCAAAAGGATGATGGACCCGGAACGTATGTGAGCCTACGGTATGACCTGGCCGCAATCCTCGGCGGTATCGAAAGTAGCCCGTCAGTAGCTCTCCTACGACTCGAACGAAGTTGCGACTTTCTAAGCCCTGCCGATGGACCAAGCAGAATAATATCACTAGGCGAAAGCAACGCCCTAATGGTTATGAACGGGATAGTGGCGTCTCTCGCGGATCTCTTAATACCTCAGGAGGACGGGTCTTTAGACAAGAATGAAGGCCGGAATCTGCCTAGTCGGAGGAAAGCTCCAGATCTAAGCTCTACCCGTCGTTTAAACCAATCTCTGTCGTGATAAAGGAGACAAAGAAGCTCGGAGATCCTATGAGCATATCGCCTTATGAAAGAAAGGACCCTCACCTAAGATTCCAGACATGGATAGAGAATGATGGCCCTTGGTAAACACTCGGGCCCGTTTTCAGTTGGGCTTATGATAACCATTAAGGCAATCCTAAGGGCATTTCTGTAATTATGACCCCTGCCGAAGATGGAGTTCCACAAGCCTTATCGGACATCTAAGCTATCGCTACCAGACCTTGAAGCGTTTACTGGGATGGCCGACTTCAGCAGGGGGGAGGTCTCACGCGTCTCTAAGCGCACAGCATCATCCCATCCCAGGGGCCTATAGAGGTATCGCCCCCGACATGATCGTAGGTATCGCCCCCGAAACCCTCCTCGGAGACATCCACCTTGACGTTACCTTGGGTATCGCTGATGACGTCATCCTCAGGTATCGCCCGTGACGTCATCCGGAGCGTCATCTCGCCTGGATATCGCCATTTCGTCCAGCTATCGCCTCTAGTGGCCTACAAATACCCCTTAATTTAAACATAAAGTAAGCCAGAATTCACTTACTAGAACCGCTGCCATTTTTGAAACACTTACTGACTTAAGCATCTGAGTGTCTACGCCGGAGCCCCCCCTCCGGTGCCTTGCAGGTGGATTCGACGGCAACTACAACAACTCCGACCAATGGAAGTCAACCCCCCGATCACATAAGAGTTAAAATCTTAACACCAATGATCAAACATTTTAGTTCATCAACTACTTATTTTGTATTATTACTTTAATTCGCGTCATTTCGTTTCATTTCGCTTAGTTTATGATACGATCCTTGATTGCCCGAGGCTCATAACACATACCTTTGATCTAGTTCTAGGCTTGGATTTCGATGCAGAAGATAGATGACTCAACACGACTGTTTAACCCTGCTAATATCTTGTATTAGCCAACCTAAACCTATCGGATGAGGTTCTTGAAACGATCTTTAACCTTGCTAATATCCTGTATTAGCCAAACTAGATCTACGAATCAATGGGTGGACTTTCGGGTTTTACTTGCTATCCTAATCGAGTGTCCGGATTCAATGAAGGACAAGGTTCGTGAAGAACAATTGAGAAAACTCTCTGATTTTATTTGAAAGATAACGTAATTTACAATGAAGAGGGTGACTCCTTTAAATAGGAAACCCTAATCCTTACATTAGAAATCCTACTTCTAATTGAACTCCTAATTAAGGTAATTAATTAAACTAATTATAGAATAAATCTAACTAATTTAATTCATACTAAAAGAAGTAATTGAAAATAATGAAAATTCTCCTTTTGACACAAAACTAGATTGGAAACTTGGAAATTCCCTTTTTGACACAAAACTGGTAGTCTCGGACGTCATTACTTCGTGAGGCGGCATCATTACTTCATGACAGATGACAACCTACTGGAATGGGCGTCATCACGTCAGAGGTAGGACGTGATGACGTTGAGACGGACGCAATCTGCCACTTGCGGACTGTTGTGCGTTCATTCTGCGCAAGAAAATATCGACTGACATAACTTTCAATCCGCTCGTCCAAATGGGTTGAAACCTATTCCAAACGAAATATAACATCTTTAAGTTTCATAAGAGAGGTCGATCACACGATTCTAATATCTGTAGGTGTGAATGGGTTCGTACAAAGTCGCCTGACGCGTCCTAGAGTCCTAGTCGACGTAGGACTCCCGTCAACAAAAATGTTGGCTTTATATGTTGGATGATCCAACCGTCCAAACGTCCTGAAATTTGGACACAATAAAGATAGCACATCAAGGTTTCCATAAAGACTCTGTGATCTCAAATCAGACTCCATTTGCTTGTCCATATGCTTGTTGCACACATGCGATGTGCCATGTAGGTGCATGATACACCCTGGGATCGTATCATTACCTCCCTCTTCGGAAAGATTCGTCCTCGAATCTTGCTCAATATAATCTGCCCAAGAAAGCCTCACAAATATATACTCAAAGCATACTCGCCATCTCCTTCGCTTCCTTGGTCACCATCTCTTGCGCTTCAAGGGCAAGACGCTCGATGCGCTAGGGTATGTGTGAGGATTCACATCAGTCCCTCCCTCTTCGAAAGGATTCATCAGCGAATCATAGACCTTACCTACAGTAAACCAGACTAAGTTAGTAACATTGAAATAAGCACAAAATGAATTATACCAACCTAGTAAATCAAGCTCGGTAGGGGTGTCTTTGATTATGGGAACACGTTGGATAAAACCATCGCTCCATGTGATCATCTCTGCTTGGACTTGGCTTGGAAACCATCTCCGGTGTAAGTACTGCGAAACCCAAGTATATATCTTGAAGGACTCACGCCTCCTTCCATGGTTCCTCATAAATGCCATCTTGATATTCAAGCGCACACCATAGCGCTTAGCTTGTCCATAGGCTATCCACATCACCTCGATTCCCTTGATGCCACCTATACTAAATAACACTCTCAAAAGCAGCAACATCAAACTGAAAGGTGTCATATGAATAAAACAATACACGAGTTTCACCAATAAACCAAAAATAATGGCAAGCGTGACAAGGTAGTAAGTGAATAAAACAAACGGAAGACATTCTTCGTATGCAAACATATACTTACAAACCAAGACATTCCATACAGAACCAAACGTTCCTTTATCCATGCGGTTAGAAACTACCAATTGTGATTGACAAGGTGCCCAATTTAGCATCTTCGTGCTCGACTTCCTCCACAAGTTTCTCCATAAGTCACTAAGAGACTCTACATCCTGCTTACTAAAAAAACTCAAATACAATCCATATAAAAGCATAACGTTTTTCAATTATATGCTAGTAAAATTAGTCGCGTCATCGCGGTCCCTCAAGCTACCACAATGCGGCTCAAACACAACTAAATTTTGCAAAAGACATTGCGACATACATAAGCTTCGCTTGAAATAATATTCTTCATGTTTATAGGACTTAGGCTTTGTTTTAAATAGATAATCATTGTAGACAAAATTAGAATTATTAGCATAAGGATCAAATTCATATGGAAACTCAAGCAACTTTGCGTTAAGGGGCTTTTCATCAAAACTACTAACAAAACTCAAAGGAGCATCATGTGAACGCATAACATCCCTACACATTAGGTTAGTATTTCTAATTATATCACAGCAACTCATCAAACAACCATTAATTATATCCTGCGCATCAAAGTTCCGCAAAAGGTCATGCGACCTATATAACTGATTGCGCCAGAACAGAGCTCCCTCAAGCCCTGTCAACTTAGACACAAAATCATTATGAACTTCACCAATAATAGAATGAATATAAAGTGCAAATGTAGGTGAAAATTCAAGCAATTTCGCACTAAAAAAGGAAAGATACACATTACCTTATCGGCTAGTGTTAGCCGAACCGGTCACTAAATCCATGTGGCGTTCTTTCCTTTTAATTGGTAGTAAGTTATGGAAATTCCTCTCTGGAATTACATCTTGTATTACCTGAACAAGAGAACAAATACTAATAGGAAAATATTCAAACGAAATAGGGTTAGAAGGGTGAAAGCGCAATGGCCAAGAAATTGTTTTTGATGGGTTTGCGCCAAAATGAATTTTGTATGCACATAATGCATTCCTCACTTCTCTCCCTCTGGCATAAACACTCAATTTCTTTTATTTTTCCTCTCCTTTTGATCTCTCAATGTCACTCTCTGCATGCTCTTTATTTTCACGCAAGTGTTTTAAACTCTCATCTCTTTTCCCATGCTCGTTATTTTCATGGGGGTTGTTTTTGATTTCATCTCTTTTCCCATGCTCACTCTTTTCATAGGGGCTGTTTTTCTCACTCTTTCTTTTCACTCAACTCTCATCTTTTGCTCTCAATATTTTTAGTACTCTCAAATTCTGCAAAAGCTTTTTCTTGTACACTCACATTGCGCTCAACAAGCGCCTTAACATTCTCGAATAACATTGTCACCTGTCCATCATCAATTGCTACCATCTCACCTTGCGCACTCGCAACACTACTACTAGGGACAGCCAACTGAATCCTCTTAGTCTCATCATTGTTGCTAAGAGCATGTCGTGGATGAGTAGTTTTGGCATCTTCAACTTGAATACACTTCTTCGCACCATGATCGTTAATACTCACTTTATTGTTAGGGCATTGGGTTGAAGTGTGTCCTCGGCCTATGCATGTATGGCATAAAATATCTCACGTTCGCATACGAGTTGAAGAAGCACTATTTGTATCTAAACATACGTTGGGACCTTCCTTGCCCTTGACGGTTGTAACCCTCGGCCTAATGTTACTCATGTTTGCATCAAGGTGATTGTCATTCCTCCACTTGCTATTTTCACCATGTAACTCTTGTGATCACCCATGCACATCACAACGCAACCCTTGCGTATCATAGCGCTCATCATAGCATCGTCGTGATCCTTGCGCCTCATAGTGCTCATCATAGCGCCTCTGTTGTGATCCTTGTGCCTCATAGTATCGCTCTTGCCACTCTCGCTCTTCATCTCTCTCAGCTAGATACTCCAATGAGACCTTATTTTTATTACCTAGCCGTGGCATACCGAATGCGAGAGTTCGAAGCACCTCTAGTGTTCACATTTTGAGACGCACGCTCATCCTGAAGAAGTCTACATCGAAAGTCTGTAGGAACAAAACGCTTCCTCATAACCTTTTTCATAACCTCCCAATTGTTGATAGGGTCAGCGCCAAATCTCTTCCTAGCGGCTTTAAGATCATTCCACCAATAGATTACTTCTCCACGGAACCCAGCCAAAGTCAACTTCACCGTCTCGTCTTCGGAATAACCATTGTAAAGGACGATCCATTGAACTTCCCTCTCTCATGCCAAGTATACACTAGAATTCTCTGTTCCTTCAAAAGGCGGAAAACTCATCTTTGTACTTCCTAGAATGACATATCTGAATTTCCTGAAATGCACAACGATAGCAAACAGTGTAAAATTGCACTAAATCTAGCACTCCCTCACGTGTTTACCGTCGTGTTTATCTCTCAATTAATCTCACCAATAAATCACTCAAATCTCTGCAATTGTTCCTGCACAAATGATTAGTGACTCAAGAGTTCAATGAAAAGCTTCCAATAAGACACATAAAGACAACTAGCTTCGAAAGGATTTTGGATGTTGAATACTTGAGTAGTTGCAAGAGCAATCAACTAAACAAATACACAATTGGAGTAGAAGATAATGTTAGGAATCAATAAAAGCTCAAGTTGACTCGAATTACTCAAAATAATTCACAAAACCGTGACTAATATGTATGTGTGCAATCTAGGATTTGCGATTTGCAATCTTGATATCTTTTGATTCTGGCCACCAAACTGAACGAATCTTTTTGCTATAGCTTCGAAATACCTTCTAGTACTTTGTATTTTGTTTCTTTTATGTTTTTGATTTTTTTTTCTCTTGAACGAAACTAAATAACAATTAAGATAAAGATACTTTAGATTTTTATGACTCTTTTACTTGACACTTTGGGGACAGATTTTTGTATTTAAAAGACATTACAAATTGCACAACGATTTACACACACAAATATGCAAACAAGATCTATAAATCCTAGATCGACTTGACACACAAATAACTAACACACGAGACGCAAGGAGATTGATTTAGATCGGGTAGAAAAAGAATCAATCTCAACAATTCAAAACAATTCAAAACAGTAAAGGATAGATGGATAGATACCAAACCGTAGAACGCCTTTGCTCCGCTACCAACTGATACGATCCTTGATTGCCCGAGGCTCGTAGCACGTACCTTTGATCTAGTTCTAGGCTTGGATTTCGATGCATAAGATAGATGACTCAACACGACTGTTTAACCCTGCTAATATCTTGTATTAGCCAATCTAAACCTATTGGATGAGGTTCTTGACACGATCTCTAACCTTGCTAATATCCTGTATTAGCCAAACTAGAGCTACGAATCAATGGGTGGACTTTCGGGTTTTACTTGCTATCCTAATCGAGTGTCCGAACTCAATGAAGGACAAGGTTCGTGAAGAACAATTGAGAAAACTCTCTGATTTTATTTGAAAGATAACGTAATTTACAATGAAGTGACTTCTTTAAATAGGAAACCCTAATCCTTACATTAGAAATCCTACTTCTAATTGAACTCCTAATTAAGGTAATTAATTAAACTAATTATAGAATAAATCTAACTAATTTAATTCATACTAAAAGAAGTAATTGAAAATAATGGAAATTCCCCTTTTGACGCAAAACTGGATTAGAAACTTGGAAATTCCCTTTTTGACGCAAAACTGTAGTCTCGGACGTCATTTCTTCATGAAAGATGACAACCTACTGGAATGGGCATCATCACGTCAGAGGTAGGACGTGATGACATCGAGACAGACGCAATCTGCCACTTGCGGACTGTTGTGCATTCATTCTGCGCTACAAAATGTAGACTGGCATAACTTTCAATCCGCTTGTCCAAATAGGCTAAAACCTATTCCAAACGAAAGATAACATCTTGAAGTTTCATAAAAGAGGTCGATCGCATGATTCTGATATCTCTTGGTCCGACTGGGTTCATACAAAGTCGCCTGACGCATCCTAGAGTCCTAGTCGACGTACGACTCCTATCAACGAAATTGTTTGCTTGAGATTTTGGATGATCCAAACGTCCAGAAAGTTGGACACAATAAAGATAACACATCAAGGTTTCCATAAAGCCTCTGTGATATCAAATCGGACTCCATTTGCTTGTCCATCTGCTTGTTCCGCACATGCGATGTGCCATATAGGTGTATGATACACCCTGGGATCGTATCATTCCCTCCCTCTTCGGAAAGATTCGTCCTTGAATCTTGCTCAACATAATCTGCCCAAGAAAGCCTCACAAATATATGCTCAAAGCATACTCACCATCTCCTCCGCTTCCTTGGTCGCCACCTCTTATGCTTCAAGGGCAAGACGCTCGATGCGCTACGGTATGTGTGAGGATTCGCATCTGTTTATATCTTAGCATTTTTCACATTTAAACTTATATCGCTTTTGAGTGAATTTTTATTGAACTATATGGTGAACTTTTCGTCATTTACTGTGTACTAATAATTTCGTTTCATTTTATTCTACGCTTCGGCAATTTTGGTTCGAATTTTTATTCGTTTTCGGGTAAAATTGCTCGTACTGCCAGCTCGAACCAGAAAAATCAAAGGGAGAGTCAAAGATCAATCTCAACCGTTGATCTGGTTGACTAAGAAAGTCAACCAAGATCAAACGGTTGAGGTAATTATCACGTAAGCATGCATCTTCTTCAGCTGGGTTCATCCACAAACGCAGAAAAGCAAGCTTCTCCTCATCCGCTCACAATCAAATTGCTCCTCGATCGTTGCCCCCACGCTACCAGCAATCTCGAAGCTTCCATCCAACCTTAGCCACATAGCCAAGCGCCCCTCGTCATCGCTCGTCAGCGCTTTGACGTCACCTGGCAATGTCACCTCGCCTCCACCGACTTAATCTCCCAATAAATACTGAGGATCCTTCAAGCATTTTCCTCACCCAATTCATGAACAAAAACACTATATCTATAGCTCTCTCTCTCGCAAGCAACTTTCTCAACGAAAGATTGAAGCTCATTCTCAAGCTTTTTAAATTTCGTTTTTCAACGTTCTTTCTGCAAATCTTTCAAAAACATTATTTGTTCATGTTTTGATGAAAACAATGTCTGTTTTGATTTCAAATAATTTCTATTTAATCTCTAGTTTAATTATGTTACTTCATTTCAACGAATCTCTGGACGATTCAGACAAATTTCGGATTTTTCGTTAATTAAGTATAATTTTATTTTTTTAATTAATTAGCACTGTTTTGTTTGAATTCATATGTTGTGATTGTATGTATAAGTTGCTGTACTCGTAAGGATTGTTTTTGGCCTAATTCGAGCCATGAACGGGGCTGTTTATTCCTTGGTCGCCGACAATGGCGCTTACGACGCAAGGAAGGAGAAGATGAATAGAAGGGAAGGCGCGGGCTGTCTTGGTTGGTTGATGGGCCTGCGTTGTGTGCCTGGCCCAAGCGGAAGAAGAGCTAGGCTGCGTCCAGCCCACGCGGGAAAGGAAAAGAAGGGCCAGCCTAGTGGGCTGGTCTGTCTTGGGCCCAGCTGTGGGCCAATTTTCAGACAGGCCGAGCCCAACTTTTGGCCCATGCATTTTTTTCGTGCCATGTAATCGTATGCTTGTACTGTTTATTTATTTATTTTCGTATGCCTGTATCATTTATTTATTTATTTTCGTATGCTTGTACTGTTTATTTATTTTCGTATACTTGTACTGTTTATTTAATTATTTTCGTACGCTTTGCATGTTTAAATAATTATTCTGCTCGCGTTTGATTGTTTAAATTAATCATTTTTGCTCACGTACAACCACCGTCAAGTATTTAATTGTTTATCCTCTTCTCGTACCGATAATGTCAATCAAAATGGTAAATCAATATGTATCCCTTCATCAAGTACATATTTCTCACCCTTTTATTTATTTCACGCTTTTTTGCATACACGCCCATATGCATGAATATTTAAAATTGTTAGAATTTAATTCATCTATTGGGCATGATCACTAAATTAGGAATTTTATCTTTCAAGCATGATTTAAACACCTCTTTTATCCGGCAACCTTTTCGGATGTGACTTGGGTGCCTAACACCTTCCCGAGTCCATAATACAACCCCGAACCACTATTCTCGGGTTTAGACCCTTTTTGCCTTAGCTTTTTATTTTTATGCCATGACAATAGGTTCCCTAAACCTTAGAAACAAAATAGGGTGGCGACTTCATTGTATCATGTGAGATGAGTCCAAATTCGTCTCACATCTCGTCCCAAATTCGCATCGCGCAAATTTCCAAAAAGAGGTGCGACAGTTTGTCGACTTCACTAGGGACTTAGGGTCGAAGCCGGAATTATTTTTTGAGGTGTTTGTTTTTTTTAATAAATTCTTTGTATGCTTTTTATGCCTAACAATTATTTTATTGATTTAAGAAATTATCGATTCCCGTATGATTTTTACATGATTAATTGTTCATGTATTTACTTGACATAATAATTGTTGTATTATCGTATGATTTTTTTTATATATATACATGATTATTATTTTTCATGATAAATTGTTTACATGATTCATTGCTCTTTGTTACTCGCTTTGATAAATTATAATTGCATACGCATTTTCACGCATAATCCCTATTGTCGGGCATTTCCAAATAGGAGTAGGTCGGTAGTAGTGAAGTCTTGGGGCCCACGCCCTGGTAAGCTTTCACGAACCCTCACTCGGACTTGAACCCTTAAATGGATTGAGCGCCCCGGATCCTTTTATGATTCGGTAAACGCTCTCGTATCCATTTACTGAGGGATCACTTCTATGGTATCGTCCGGGAGCCTTCCAGCCAGTTAGAAATAGTTTGTGTCACCCCAGCATATGCATCATATTAAAATGCGTATTGCAACCATATTTGCAAATTTTTCTACAAATTTTCCACGGGTGCAAATTTTTCCTGTATGCAATTTTTTCGTGATTTTTCCATGTGTGCAAAATTTTCCGCAATTTTTCCATGTAGGCAATTTTTTTTCCGCAATTTTTCCACGTTTGCAATTTTGCTTTATTATTTCCGTAATTTTCCATGCTTGCGATTTTTGTGTGTGCATTATTGCTTTTATCATGCTCACCCCCTCTCCTTTTCTCGCAGTATGAAGGCCTCAGAATGAAAGTTCATATACATATCAATTATCACTTAGACTTATAACTGTTTCCTTTTACTTGTTTATTTTTTTCAGAAAAAAAGAAAAGAAAAACATAGCTCCCAAA
This sequence comes from Viola odorata, assembly GCA_963691705.1. Classification (NCBI taxonomy): domain Eukaryota; kingdom Viridiplantae; phylum Streptophyta; class Magnoliopsida; order Malpighiales; family Violaceae; genus Viola; species Viola odorata. The sequence continues at coordinate 36,620,295 of OY829539.1, read as the reverse complement.
AAGTAAACTATTCCTCACAAAATCCACGCAACTAGACTAAAAACTTGAAAGATGACAGAGCACGATAAAATGGAAGAACAAGTTCGGGTTGTTACGACAAGGGCTGAACATGCTGAGAAGGAACGGGAAGAGGCAACGATTGATTTTCCGCCCAGTTTTTACACCTTTTCTACTCAAATTAGGGAGTCGTCCTCTTCATATGTTTTTGTTGGTTCTTCCATGCCCCCATCATCTTCCGGTTCATGGCAGCCCTTTTTCCTTAATCCCAACCCCCTTCAGCACAACACAACGGTTATCCCGGCCTCTGAAGTTGGCACCACCGGACAAAGTGATATGTCTCTCGGTCCTACAATGACGGGGCCCACTATTGACCTTGGAAGGAGAGAGAGCCATGTTGAATCTCAGTTTTTCCTCCCGCCTCAGAGCCATTCCATCATCCGACCAGAATCTCAGTATTTCCTCCCGTCTTAGAACCATTCCATCATCTGACTAGAAACTCAATATTTCCTCCCTCCTCAGGGTCATTCCACCCAGGTCACGATTCCTCTATCTTTGGGAACTCAACCTCCTGAGGGAATTCTGACATAGCCACTGGTTTTCATTGAGTGTCCGCCAGAAGCTAGTTCTGGCATAGTTAAACTAGAAGTACCGAGTTTCGACAGGTTGAGCCTGTTAGAGGAGAGATTGAGGGCTATCCCTTTCCCTTCGATCATACAGTACCTATGGACATGTGCATGGTACCAGGGATAACCATGCCATCGAAGTTCAAAATCCCAGAAGTTGAGAAGTATACTGGGATTGAGTGTCCTAAAACTCACCTCAAGGTATATTGCAACAAGATGTCTGAGGTGATACAAAATGAGCCCTTGTTGATCCATCTGTTTAGAGAAAGCCTGAGTAAGCATGCTCTGACTTGGTATATGAGTCTTGACAATATGAGGATCAAGACTTGGAGAGACTTGTCAGATGCCTTCTTCAAGCAATATAAGTTTAACATGGAGGTAGCTCCAAACCGTTCTGACCTGCAGGACCTTGAGAAGTTTACCGATGAGTCGGTGAAGGGTTACGCCCAAAGGTGGAGAGAACTAGCTGCCAGAATCTCTCCTTCTCTAAGCGACAAGGAACTTATATCTATTTTCGTAAACACTTTCAAGGTTCCTTACTACACCTATCTCATCCCCAACTCATCGAACAACTTTTCCGATATAGTCTAGGTAGTAGAAAGAGTTGAGCAAGGAATCAAGTTAGGAAGAATTGTCATTTCCGCGCCAGAGGAACCACCCAAGAAATCGCCTATCATAAAGAAAGACATCAGCTTGGTCTCCCACTGACCTAGTCACAGAAAACCTTTCACACCGCCATGCAACCCACTGAATAACCTGAACAATCAAAATAAACGAAATGACCATGGGAATCATGAGTCGTGGCCATTTTTTCTGTCCCTGCAAGGGAGGTTTATGAGCATCTCTTGGCAGCTGGGAAAATTACACCCATCCAACTCAACCAGCGCAACCTCCTTACCCAAAGTGGTATGATCTTAGTGTTGCGTGTGAATACCCTGCTGGAGCTCAAGGCCACACTCTGGAAGACTGTTTGGCCTTTAAAGGAAAGGTTAGGCACTTGATCAAATACGGACGGTTCGCTTTTGAAGAGTTAGCTGAAGGACCTAACACGACCACCAGCTCTACTCCTACCAGCTCCTAAATAGTCGTTCTCCCAGCTCATAACGGACCCATCCTGCTAACTCGTTCAGTGGAGATGCCCACAATACTTTTGTACATAGTCGAGCCTATGACTATAAATCAGGGCGCTTCGTGGGAGGCCACCCACGTGTTCTTTTTAGTATTTCTACTTTCTTAAATCAAGATTTTGGAATATCTTTTCCTCTGAATTTACTATTTAATTCTCCTTTTTTTATTCTAGATACCGTGAGACTTGGGGGCAAATAGGTGAAATGATTGAGCACATTTTATGGGGGGGAAAGCATAGAGAGCGATAATGAGCGAATCATAAAAAATCTTAAGATGATTCTTCAGTCACCATAATGAGCTGGTTTCTTTATAGAACATCTTGCATTTGCAAACAACCAGTCTCAAGGTTCATCGTGAGCTCATCCTTCCTTGAAAATCTGGCCAAGTCCAAGAGCGATTTAGCTATTTCTAAGAGTGGATCCTCATGAAGAGATCGCGCAGTCAATTGCTAGCAAGGCATTATCATCCGATCATCTAAGAGGTTGTCTAAGCCTAGAACACTATTCAAGAACTTAATGACCATTCTTCAATATGTTGCCATTGGCTATGATGGAACAACTTGAAAAGTCTGCTACTATCATCCAGCTTAAGTATGGATAATGCTGGATCAAAATCATAAAGTCGATTCCCCTCTAGTGAACCTGTCGGATCATTAGCTGCCTCTTGCTGCATGTCTCTAGAGAAGTCCACTTTCCTCTCTGCCGTTTTAAAATTTTGTACGATCATTGTGCATTCATTCCCGCATTGGGGGCAATTTTTTATGTTCATAAATTTTCGTGAATGGTCATCCCCTCACATTTTGTCTATAAAATTGCTAAAGCTGTTAAGATTTGTTATAGTTGTGAATAAATTTCTTGAAAAAAAATCCACACTACCCCCATAATTTTCAAACATTCCCTAAATTGAGCATTTTCATCATTTTTATTGCATCAAGGATAACTTATACGTCCATTTGAAATTGTATAACATGCATGATCGCGTCTGCTTGCTCTTATATTTGCAACATGCTTTAGATGTAAGCAATCACAAACATATCCCTGTGAGCATTTTGGGCCTTCACGCCTTATTTCTTTCATGAGTGCATATGCTAAACTAAGTGCTAGTTAGATTTACATAATATCCAGGGTATATGCACCATTAGACATGGGATAACAGTAAGATGAAATTGGACTTTGCTCTTTGCTCCCATATTTCTTGTCTTCTCAATTCTTTTGCCTCTCAAACACTCATCTTTGCTCATTGTTCAATTCATTTCTTCCTAAGCCACTTGTAAAAATCTTTTCTCTCCGTTTAAATTCCCTAGTTAATGAGCAGTGCCCAACTGAGGTTGTTAACCGGAGGTAAGGTGCACATCGAACTTAGTTTGCGAAAGAGGGGATGCGAAAACTCTGAGGATTACTGGTGGTCAACGCCGGAAGAAGGCCGAAGAAATCAAGACTTGAAGACCTCTGCCAAAGACGGAAATGAGGACATACCAGACAAAAAAAAAATTGTACTTGTTTCGCTTGCAAAAAAAAAAAACACATCCAAAAAAAAATGTTCAAAGAACACAATCAACAAAAAGTAGAAGCAAGTACAAAAATGGTCCAAAGTTAACAAAATGATCTCAAAAAGAAAAGAGATCATGCCCAACAAAGATTGAAGACCTTGGGCGTTTTGCCCTCAAAATGATCTCAAAAAAGAGATCATTCCTTGTAAAGATTCAAGAACTTGGGTACTTCGTCAACAAAAAATGATCAAGAAGGAGCATTCCCATGAAGATTCAAGAACTGGTGCGCTTCGTCAACAACACATGATGATCTCGAAGAAGGAGCATCCCTAGCGTAGACTGAGGAACCTGTGCGCTTTGCCCTCACTGCAACCTTAGTCGAGCGCTGCTCATTAAAAATCCTTTTTCTTTCTGCTAAAACAACACTCTCTTTCTAAACAAATTCTTTCTTCTTTCTTTCTTCCCGCACTACATATTTTTGTTCTCTTGCAAAGTCCTCTGATTATTAGAATGCCCATGCATGTGCATCTTTCACTCGGATTGACATTGCAAATCTGATTTTTGTGCTACGTTTGTTGCATTTTTATGAGTGTAAACACGTAGCCTTGTTTCTGAGCATGAGTGCAAACACCAATGTCCGGTGAAGATTGCTTACGTCTACATGTTGTGGGAAAGTCTTGTCCTTGAGGTCGTTATCTCCTGGACAAGATGCAGATGCTTTTCTAGGCTTGTATCAAACATGCTTGTATGACATAAAATTGGATGACATGTTCTCCAACAATGCATAAATTTGTAGAACCTTCTCTCGAGAAGGAAGTTATTTTTATCTTAACAAAATGCTTGGGGGCAAGCCTTAGGGTAATGTGGGAATACTTGCATGTACACCATATATGATGGATCTCCTTTTTTCATATATCAATTGCTCTCTTCTTTTCCATCCGTATTACACCGTGTTTGCTTCCTTCCTACTTGCAGGATACAGATATAGAAGAAAATTCTGGCAAAATCTCACACTAATAGGTTTCGATTAGAAAATCGTCATATTGCCCTCGACATCAGCAAATTCAACCAGGATAAAGGAATTCCGGTGGCACTAAATCCGGAACAACAATCACAAGGTATCTGAGTGGTCACACCAAATTCGGAGCGCAATCTACGTCCGTGCAAGGTGTCCGACTTTAATCATCAACATCCGAGTAAAGAGAAAGGACCACGAGTACTACCCTCGCCCGGACCTGACTCGATCATCAACGCCGATCCTTGCTATTAGAGATCATCACCGTCCTTACTATTAAAGATCCACACTGACCTCGCTATCAGAGATCGTCCCCACTATCGGAGATCCACACCGACCTCGCTATCAGAGATCATCCTCTCTATTAGAGGTCCGAACCATCCTCGCTATCAGACATCGTCCTCGATATCAGAGAACCCCACTTCAATATCAAAGAAATTCTCCCTCAAGACCATCCTTCCACAGTATCCAAAGGTACATTACTATCAACCAACATCCAAGCAAAGGTACGTTCCAATTCTCATTTACAATTCTACAATTTACATTTTCCTCACTATCAGAGTAATCCTCATTTACAATTCTGCAATTTACATTTTCCTCATTATCAGAGTAGTCGTCATTTACATTTCTGCATTTCTGCATTCTCCCTCAGTATTAGAGTAGTCTGCATTTATATTCCTATAACTTGCATTAAAATTATACGCCGCATCCCTTTAAAATTCCCGACATATCATTCTGCATTTTCCAAAACCAACAGTGAAGGACTACGAGTGCTACCCTCGCCGGATCTGAGTTTACCTTTCTGCATCAACGTAAGGTTGCGAGTACTACCCTCGCCCGAACGTGAAGGTTACTTTCTGCATCAGCGTAAGGTTGCGAGTACTACACTCGCCCGTACGTGAAGTTTACTTTCTGTATCAATGTAGGGTTGTGAGTACTACCCTCGTACGGTCGTGATTTTACTTTTCTGCACCAACACAGGGACAACGAGTACTACCCTCGCCCAAACCAGCATTTACCGATCACCCACTCTCAGGGAAGTCTGCATTTACATTCCGCATTTTCAAAATCATCATTGACACAGGAGCAACCATCTTTACTGCTCATCAAAAATCTTGGTTACACTTGATTTTTGATAAGACAGTAAATCTTGGTAACTGTTGCTACCCGATTTTTGATTTTTCGTCAAAACTTTTTGCATTTTTAACGTAAATTTTATAAAATCGTATTTCTGCTTATTTTTATCAATCTATTATTTATTTTTACGCCTCACGTCATTTAAATTTTATTCCGTACTTTTTTCACATTTTTATCGCTTTTTCCGTTCTAACTCATATCGGTTCCGAGTAAATTTCTCGAAACCAATGATCGAACATTTTCGTTCATCAGCTATTTATTTTGTATTATTATTTTAATTTGCGTCATTTCATTTCATTTCACTTAGTTTATATCTTAGCATTTTTCACGTTCGAACTTATATCGCTTATGAGCGAATATTTATCGAATTATATGGCGAACTTTTCGTCACTTACTGTGTACTAATAATTTTATTTCATTTTATTCTACATTTTGGCAATTTTGGTTTGAATTTTTATTCATTTTCGGACGAAATTGCTCGTACTATCGGCTCGAACCAGAAAAATCAAAAGGAGAGTCAAAGATCAATCTCAACCGTTGATCTGGTTGACTAAGAAAGTCAACCAAGATCAAACGGTTGAGGTAATTACCACGTAAGCATGCATCTTCTTCAGCTAGGTTCATGCACAAACGTAGAAAAGCAAGCTTCTCCTCATCCGCTCACGATTAAATCACTCCTCGATCGTCGCCCCCACGCTACCAGCAATCTCAAAGCTTCCACCCAACCTCAACCACACAGCCAAGCGCCCCTCATCATCGCTCGTCAGCGCTCCGACGTCAGCCCGACAACGTCACCTCGCCTCCACCGACTTAATCTCCCTATAAATAGCGAGCATCCTTCAAGCGTTTTCCTCACCCAATTCACGAACCAAAACACTCTATCTAAGGATCTCTCTCGCTAGAAACTTGCTCAACGAAAGGTTGAAGCCCATTCTCAAGCTTCTTAAATTTCATTTTTCAACATTCTTTCTGCAAATCTTTCAAAAAAATTATTTGTTTGTGTTTTGATGAAAACAATGTCTGTTTTGATTTTAAATAATTTCTATTTAATCTCTAGTTTCATTATGTTACTTCGTTTCAACGAATCTCTGGACAATTCAGACAAATTTTGGATTTTTCGTTAATTAAGTTTAATTTCATTTTTTTAATTAATTAGCACTGTTTTGTTTGAATTCATATGTTGTGATTGTATGTATACGTTGCTGTAATCGTAAGGATTGTTTTTGGACTAATTCGAGCCATGAGCGGGGTTGCTTATTCCTGGTACACATCCTAAACAAATAAGAATAAATATGGCTAAAGATACACATTTTTTTATATTTATCTAAAATTAATCCTGGTAAATTGATTCCAATATTCTAATTGTTTTAATTAATCAATACTCCTAATTAAACTCATACGAATAAAATTAGATCAATATTTACATACAAACATTAGTTTAATAAATACTAAATAAGTAAATACTAAATACTCCTAATTATTTTTTTTAGTTTTTACATTTTTCTGGATTTTTAGATTAATTTTTTTTATAGATTTTTAAACTTTTTTTGGGAATTTTTACATTTTTTGGATTTTTTACATTTTTTCTAAACTTGTAGTGTTAATTCTAAAAAACCGTTTTGCAATTGCAAAACTTCAAATATGGCGTTTGTAAAATTTTCTAAACTTGTAGTGTTAATTCTGAAAATATGTTTTGCAATTGCAAAACTGAAAATTTTCCATTTGCAAAATGTTGCTGTGAAACAGATTTTGGAAAATTTTTCAGAAATTTTTCAAATTTTTTTTCTCCCTAAATGGCTTGTGCTTTTGAATTTAGACATGAATATATTTAGCATATTTATATTTGATCTTTAACAAATAGTGAGTCATCCGACCGCCTTTAGATACGTGCCAGAATAGTAAACGTCATTCTTTTGGGAATGGAGGGAGAACCATTTAATATATAATGGAGAAGTCAATGAGTTATTTGATTAGTAGTAAAAATATCAGTAAAAATGTAGATAAGGTTGGAATTACCAACTGGCCGACTACAATCATACTATGAGCAATTAGTTTGCTCACCCGCTATTGCATGCTTCCTGACAACTGAAGAGAGCGCGTGGAGACTTTTATTTGCTTCAGAGGCGTCAACGTCAATGGCTGTTGATTGTGTCTAGATGATCCTGCTTATGCCACGTTTGTCCGTCCAATGATGAATTTTATAATGATAAACCCAATTCTCCTTAGATTTCCTTTACCAACTTGGACCAATAATTAAGAAATATAAATCCAAGTCACAAATTTTAGTCCATATTCTTGGACCATAGTTATCAGAACCGGATCGGATAGTGACAAAAACTATATATTTTTTAGTTCAATCGAGTTTAAATTTGTAGTATTCATGTCATGAACAAATAATTCAAGACTATTTTATATGTATTTTATTTTCATGAACGGAAATATTATATTTATATTTAATTTTAATTCCAATTTTGAATTTTACAATTTATTTGGAAATTTTTGATTAATTAATTTTCTTTTGGATTTCTACATTTTTTTTGAACAAATAATTTCATGTCCAAATAATTCAAGACTATTTTTTATTATTTTTACATTTTTTTTGGAATTTTTAAATTTTTTTCAGGATTTTTAGATTAATTTTGTTTAGAATTTTTACATTTTTCTAAAATTTGCTGAAAATTTTCCATTTGCAAAATGTTGCTGTGAAACAGATTTTGGAAAATTTTCTAAATTTTGGAAAATTTTCAAAAAATTTTCAAATTATTTTTCTCTTAAATGGTTTGTGCTTTTGAATTTAGACATAAATATATTTAGAATATTTATATTTGATCTTTAACAAATTTAAAATAGGCTACTATTTAGTTTATTATTTTTTTTTCAAAAAAATATTAGCATTGTTTTTTAATTAAAATAAAATTGATTTAACAAAAGTAGTAGCTTTTATTTTTCAAAAAACTAAGAAATAGTTGTTAGGTGAATACGATTTCGAGTTTTCTAAGGCTGAAAAATGCATTTTGCAAAACAGAAAACGTACTGTAGCTGTGAAACAGAATTGAAAATTTTGCAAATTTTTTTGTTATTTTACAAAAACTGAAAATTTTGCAAAACAGAAAATTTACGTTGTGAAACAGCCTAACCTTTCGGTAAACAGGTAGACTAGTTGTTTGTTAGGCTTCTGATTACATCTGATTAAAATCACACCACGCTTAAAAGGAAATAAGGGAACCTCATGAAAGAGGGTTCCACTTAGCATGAAAAATGTATGATAAGTAGAGAAATTGATTTAGTCATCCTCATTTCAGTAAAAAATATTCTCCCTAGATCGCGTGGTTTCGCACCAAACACGATATCACTAAGCTAACACTTTCTCGTTATTAAGGCTATCTCATTCAAGGATAAGAATTTCGTGACTTGATAGTAATATCCTATCCACTATGACAAAACGACAATCCATTTAATGATTGTGTCACGATAAGCAGCGCACATTAATTAAAAAACTAATAATGTAAACATTCTCTGAAGTTAAGTGACAAAATTCTTGATTTGCATTCAGTATAACTCAACTTATAAATTGGACTAACCCGAGTTAAGGTAGTCCATAAAATACTCCAACAATACAATCATCTCGGTATAAATACCCTCTCATTTTATGCACAAACTAATTGAAGACCATATTTAACACATCAATAACCACATTTAACACATCAATAACCACATTTAACACATCAATAACCAGAATTGCTCTCATCTTTCATACATTTGTTATTCGGCATTAGACCTTCTAGCTAATGCAAATTGTATCCTATGAATGACAAACATTTAAGTTTTGTTAGAGTTTTTACTTTTCTCTTTATCTTGTCATCTCTTGAGATTTGCCTGTTTGAGTAGGAGTCAGTTTAATCAGTATGTATGACCTCCTAGAATTTGCGTGTTTATTGAATAACAATTAAGAAAATGTAATACTATGGCCTGAAATAGTTGGGCTGAAAGCCCTAAAGTGTTAATCGAGTCCATGGTGCCCCAAAGCCCAACAGCTGTCCTCCTCCTTCAGACTGGAAATAGAAGTGTACCAGTGTTCTTTGGTTGGTTCGTGCCTTGGATTTTTCTCTCTAACTATGCGCCTCGTCCTAATTTTCCTTTCTCCGTTCGAGAACTTCAACTGTTGACCTGTTATTATTAAAGATCCTCAGACACAGATTCTCGAACTCTCACAAAAATAATTCCTCTTTTTTCAGAATACTTCCTTTTGGCACCAACCCCTTACGACCCTCTTTGTCAGCTGCTATTACACCTCTGCGTTTCTTCCCAAATTGGATTTCCGCTTCTAAGGAATTCACTGTTAGAGTTTACTTCTCTCCTTTTCTGCTTCTGTATACACCAAAGTGTTGCCTTTTACTTGTTCACTGGCTTTTGATTGAGCGAGTCAAAGAGAAAGATGGGACGGTCTCGTGGGAATTTCCACTCTTCTGAAGATGACCCCAGTCAGAGGTTTGTCCTTACTCTGTTGCTTTCTTCAAATCTATTCGCCTATAGTTTTCCTGTATTTTATTGCTTCTTAGTACATTTTTAAATGCTTGCTTCCTTTTTGGTAAGTGGGTTGATCATGGTTTGAATGTCTGTTTGGAATCTGAAATGGGTTTTATGCATACTTGCATTCGTGTACTGTCATTGAATATTTTAATTATTAACTTTTGGGCGTCCATTTTTTGTAATGCAGATCAAGGAGAAAGAAGAATGCTTCCAGTGGAGAAAATTTGGAATCTTCATCATCAGGTAGTGTTGCAATTTACAAAGTTGAGTCTATTTTTACCCTCTGCTATAATGCAATGCTATAAAATATTATTTTATGGGCTTGTTTCTTCTGATGCTGTAATCAGTGAGCTTTAACTTGGGTAGAATGTTCCAATTAGAGTTGTATCATGAAGGGTGAAATTTATGCAGTCTTTGGTCGGTGCCAGTGAATTTTCATCTAATAAAGGGTTTGGGTGCTTGTTTCATGTACAATTGATATCTTCTGCAAATTCTGTTACATAATTTGGTGCTACCGTGTTGCCTATGTGGTTTCTTCTCATTAGATGATTTGATTATTGACTTTATTTGATCTGCACCCTCTTATGAAGACTGGTTCTTTTTTTTCTCTCTTTTTAATCCTTTGTGCTGGAATCAGGTCAAGGAATTGGTGATGGGAAAAGAGCACTGTACCATTGCAATTATTGCAACAAAGATATAACAGGGAAGATTCGTATCAAATGTGCAGTTTGCCCTGATTTTGACCTATGTATAGAGTGCTTCTCTGTTGGTGCTGAAGTTACACCTCATAAAAGCAATCATCCATACAGGGTTATGGTTAGTGATTCTCCTTCCCATAACTTATCACTAAGTGATGAGTTGTGCATGGTTTTGTTCTTTACTCAATTCTTCTTCTATTATGAAAGTGAACATTTCCCATAGTCAATAGTCCCAAAGGAACTTCAATATAAGCAGTTTGATATGGACAAATGAGTTTTCTTCTTTTTCCCTCTTTTATAACTGTAGTGTGCTCAAACAGTTCTTTCTCATGGTTTGAAATAAGTTGTTTTCTTGTTATTTTTGTTTCTTAATGTTAATGTTTTGCTGAACATCAACACTTCCGCGGGAATGGTTTTGGTCTTTCTTGTTGCAAATCCTGACTGTGGGAGTTTGTGTTTTTGCAGGACAATTTGTCTTTCCCACTTATTTGCCCTGACTGGAATGCAGATGATGAAATACTGCTTCTGGAGGTGTCTACCTCACTACATATTCCCCCCCCCCCCCTAGTTCATCAAGTTATATAACTTTTGTTTCTTGAATTCTTTTGAGGTTTAGGGAATTGAAATGTATGGCTTGGGAAACTGGGCAGAAATTGCTGAGCACGTGGGGACCAAAACTAAAGAAATGTGTATTGAACACTACACAAATGTGTATATGAACTCCCCATTCTTCCCTCTACCGGTATGATACTTAGGAAAACCTAATTCAGTTTCTTATTTGTATTTCTTCATGTCATGTATTAGGTTGAGCTTTTTTCTTCTTTCTAGGACATGTCTCATGTTGTAGGAAAGAATAGAAAGGAGCTTCTTGCAATGGCAAAAGGACATGGTGAGGAGAAAAAAGGTCTGTGATAACACTTCTCATAATCTCCAGCTTGGTTGTAGTTGTTTTCCCCTTTGCTTTTTGGTTCATGAAACATAATTTGTTGAAGCTTGTAGCACTTATCCTGTGAGGCTATAGTTACTAGGGCACCACTGTTATTCAGAACTTGGTCTTATTAAGATTGTATAGTATTTAGTTACGCTCTCTGAGAGTAAGGGTGTAGCATAAGCTGGTGACTGTTCCTTCTTTCAGTTCATTCATCTTCTATCAGTGAAGCCAGAGAGTGTCTACTTAACAGGAAGCAAGTGTACTTTTGCTGCAAACTGACCATTGCGTACTTAATGCGATTATAATCCTCTTAATTTAGCCTTATTTGGATGATTTCTCATCATAAATTCCTTGACATGTAGGATCAGCTATGCCTGGTGAACACACTTTGAAGGAAGAATCGCCATTTTCTCCTTCAAGAGTCAAGTATGTTTATTGTTCTGTTCTTTCTATTACCCATCCCTTTTCACCTTTCAGACCTTGTTATACCAGTCTTCTTGACACTCAGAGTTGAAGAACTGCATAAAGGTGGCCCTCCTGGTCGATTATCATCAAACCTAAATGCAGGTGCATCTCAACAGATTCTTGACTAACACCTTTTTTTCGCTTTATATTTTTTCTTTTCTATCGGGGGAATCCAAATAACCACATGATGTGAGAATTCTCCACTTGATTTGTTAAACTTCAGATGTAGAATCTGGGGTACGTCCAAACGCAGCAGCAACATCTGCCGTTAAGAAAGCTTCCAACATTGCTCGCGTTAAAGATGGCCCTGGTGTTGTTAAAATGGAAGGTTCAAAATGTGACTTCTCTATTTTTATTAGTGCTAAGTTCTTTTATATAAATTTATAAAAGTCAATTTAAAAGAGAAAAAAAAGAAAGAATATGGAATTAATAATTAGTTTTTCGCTATTATACTGTTCATTTTTTTTTTCTTTTTCTGGCAGATTCTCATCTAGACAGAAGTTTTAAGGGGAAGAAACCATTGCCTTCTTGCAATGAGGGTCCGTCCTTAATGGAGTCTAGTGGTTATAACCCTAAAAGGCAGGAATTTGATCCTGAATATGATAATGATGCGGAGCAGTTGCTGGCTGAGATGGAGTTTAAAGATACTGACACTGAGGATGAACGTGAACTGAAGTTGCGAGTATTGCGTATCTACGCAAAGCGGTATGTTCTTGGTCAATGAGGCATTTAATTTATGCTGGAAGTTTGCACTTGGGTTGCTCTATTTCATTTATTTGCATGTATAAAGATCTGATGTGTCATAAAAGTCAGCAATAAAGGTAAAAACACATACTTATCTGCTTGATTTCACTGATAAATACATTAGCAATTATTTTCTGGATGCTGAGTATTTTATTACAGTGTTTATAGATAGATTGCCAGTCAACTATTTAGACCTCAACAAATCATTGCCAAAAATGATTTCCCTATGATAAAATCATGTAAACTGATTGGCTATTGTAGGCTTGATGAAAGAAAGCGCAGAAAGGAATTTATACTAGAAAGAAATTTACTTCATCCTAGTCCTTTTGAGAAGGACTTGTCTGCTGAAGAGAGGGCCATTTGTCATCGGTATGATGTCTTCATGCGATTTCATTCCAAGGAGGAGCATGAGGATTTGCTTCAGACAGTTATTTCAGAGCACCGAACTCTGAAAAGAATTGGAGAACTGAATGTACATGACTCAGTTCTGATACTGCATCTGAACATTTTTCAATTTGTTGTATCTGCCTCTTCTCATATGTGTTTCTAACTATGAAGGAAGCCCAAGCTGCTGGTTGCCGTACAGCAGCTGAAGCAGATAGATATCTCGAAGCAAAAAGGAGAAGGGAGGCTGAAGAAAGTTCCCGGAGGGCGAAAGAAAATGCCCATGGAGGTCCAAGTAATCAGGTGGCACAAAATATGTTTATGGCTTCAGAGTCTGTTGGCAAGGATTCAACTACAAGACCTGTGGGGCAGGGCTCCTCTATCTACGGAAATGATTTGGACGTAACAGGCTTTCATGAGACAATGCTACTGTCTGAAGCTGTGAGTATTGCATCAAGATACCCACCCATTTTATTTTCCCATAGCGGCAATCGAATTATTCATCCTTGCTTACATATTTGGTTACGTTAGGGTAGTAGGATGGTGCTTTTCTATTGAGGCTGCCTCTTTTATAATTTGTTTGGCAGGAGAAGCGCCTTTGCTGCGAGAATAGGTTGGCTGCTCCTGTTTATCTCAAGATGCAGGAGGTGATAACGAAAGAAATATTCAGTGGCAACATCACCAAGAAATCCGATGCTCATCCGTTGTTCCAGGTAGATCCCAGCAAAGTTGATAAAGTTTATGATATGCTTGTGAAGAAGGGAATCGCGCAGCCATGATTAAAGGCATCTTTTACGCATTCGAAATTTAAATTTTAGTTTATTTATCATTAGTTGTATTAATATTTTTGCAAGGAAATGAAATAGGTGTGTATAAAACGACAGCTATACCAATAAAATGATACGAACATCGTACAATTTTTTTATTTTTTAATTTTTTATATAGGAATAATATAGTACGAACTTGATATGTCTTAATTAGCTTCCTAATGACTTGCCAAACCAAATGAACAAGGTAATGACACCTCATCATTTAATCCTATTACATATAAATACTAGGTAAGATAGAATAAAGAGACATAAAGTCTCATTTGCTAAAAAAAAAAATAAAAGTGAGAAGATTAGAGATAAAGGGAGGACGGAAGAAGAGAGAAGTGAACTCCTTGGGAAAAAATTTAGGGGCTGTTCATGTAGAGGAAAAATTTCCTCTTTTTTCCAGAAAAATGGAAAAAAGGAAAATAGAAAATGGAGATGGTGTATATTTGACCATGTTTTTTAATTTGAAAAAAGAAAATCAATTTTTCTTTTTCTAATTTGTCATTTGGACTTGAGTGTCTTTTCCAATTTAGAAAACTCGCTTTTTTTATTTTTTATTTTTTAAGTGACTAAAATAACCTTAAAAATTACATTATTATAAATTTCCCACTTTAAATAACAAAACTCAACTCTATTCTCGGCTGCATCTCACTCTCGCGGCTCATCCTCAACCTCCTTCTCTCACGCTGTCATCACCTCCTCCACCTCCTGGTCTCTCTCAACTTACTCCTAGAATCAAGAACCTAAAAGAGGAATCTAGCTCTACAGATTCAAGAACAAGCTGTAATAGAGTAGTTTCTACTTCTGCTCCCAACTCGCACTCACAACCACCTCAGCAGTCGAGTTCGAGGAAACAGAGGACGTGTTGGTCACCGGACCTTCACCGGCGGTTCATCAATGCTTTACAGCAACTTGGAGGCTCTCAAGGTTAGCTAATGAGTTTAACTTTATTACAATTAAGACATTGATGGTGAATTGGTGATTTTGCCTTTTGGTTTGAGATTTGGACATTGCATAGCTTGAAGTTGTCTAGTTTGCTGAAATTAAAATGATGATGGGTCTTTGCAGAAGTGGATGGTAATTTGTTTCTGTAGTAATGTGATCTCTCAACATATGCTCAATATTTTTGTTGGTAGTTTTATTAGCGACTAAGCAATCCGGCAAAATTAAGGAATGTTGGGTAGTTGTGTGCCATAATGACATTACCGCATCTACACCTTTCAGATGATTTTAGTAATTCATGTGATTCTGCATCTACACTTTAGTATGTTTTGTCCGGTCTTTCTAGCAAGCTAACTTTGCTGGCATTCTAGATGTGGTTGGTATTACTCTTTAAGCATTTACCTGTAAGATCATGTTTGAAATCTTGGGGATATAATTGTTTACTTATTCTAGAAGCATTTGTGTATTTTTCATAGCTTTAGAGTCTTTGCGACCACAATTTTCTAAGAGTCCGTTTGGTACTATGGCCATTAGAAGAGTGATTTCTTCCTTTAATTTCAGGTGGTTCAAACGTTCCACCTAATAAAGCATCTCTTTTTACTTCAAATAGTCTTTTTGCTATTACTCTGTCTAGGAAGTTATGGAAGAATATTGAACAAACTATTTTCTTCTAGCATCAATGTTAGACAAATTGAAAATCATGGAAAAAGAAAATTCTGAAGACACAATTGAACATCTACTGACACTTGTTCAGATTTTCATGTTAATTTTTTTAGAGTCTTCTGGTACATTATTTTGTTCATCTATGGAATTTATAATCGCTATTATTGTATTACAGCTTCGTGATCTGTAAACTTTATGTGTATTTGTTGTCCTCTTAATGGCACAACTCATCACCTTGTCTTCAAATCGGTTGTTGCAGGGGGCTCACACGTAGATGGATTTCAATTTTGGTGGCTTTTGAATTTGAACCTTGTCTGGCTATTGTTGGCTGAACTAAAAAAGGGAAAAATCAGAGATTTTATTCTCTTTTTGGTGACTGCTACCTAATCCCTACCAGTTTTGAGCCTCAATTCAGGTCAGGCTTTCTGCCTTTACCTTTCTGCTTATGAGTTTGACTAGGCCCCACACGTGTGCACAACAGAAGCACACAAATCAGTTTGGTCTCATCACATCTCATGGGTTTTCTGTGTTGAAAAATCTCATGGAGTAATGGGGATTGTAGCCTTGTAGGTAGGATTCATGACTTTCCTGTAAGGAATAGGAAATGGACCCTTCAATGAACATAATTATAATTAACTAATTCATAGGACTTGTCTCACAAATCAGACCCAAATACTGGAATCTATTTCCTGTTTTGTTCAATTCAATGTCCAAATAGATGATTAAGAGCAAGCATAATCCATAACTAGTGTAGCATAATCTGGAAACCAGAAACTAGGCTATGGGTCACTTCATTATGCTTCCTACTCTAATCTTTTAGTACTTTCTGGTCTACATATTAGTATAATCTGTAGAATTACTATGCT
Organism: Viola odorata; assembly: GCA_963691705.1. NCBI lineage: Eukaryota > Viridiplantae > Streptophyta > Magnoliopsida > Malpighiales > Violaceae > Viola > Viola odorata. The sequence continues at coordinate 36,603,865 of OY829539.1, read as the reverse complement.
GCGTATACATACATATGCTTACACCCCATGTGTACTTTGCTTCCCCTACCTGTATACATTCTTGCATATTTGCTTGTAGGATCTTGAAAATGATGATATATATGCACTTCCTTTTCCTTTTTGTTCTAGTTATTGTTGCTGCTTTAACCGGTCGCTTGCTTGTTTAAGTAAATTTATCAACTTAGTTTTAATGCTCGTCAGGATTTTGAGCACCCTTGAAATTTATCAACTTAGTTTTAATGCTTCATGCATATTTCTGCTGCTCAGCTCCTTATTCATAGCTAAACCTATTGATTTGCATTCTTGTCAGAGTTTGGATGCGGAGAAAGATGGTCTGGACATAGTTCAACACGAATGGGCGCTACCCAAATTCAAGAAGCGTGCTGAAATGGTCTTGAAAAATCTTCTTGGTTGAACATCAGCGATAATAGTAGTAGATGTCTGTGAAGATTGTAGGTCCTTGTTGTTTCTTGAACCCATGGCAGAGTCAAGGTTATTTTTGTAATCTGGAAGTGGAATTCTAGTTTAAAAGTAGGAACTCTCTTGTCAGATGATTAAAATCAAGTTTACTGTAACCATTCAAGGAATTTCCCACATTGCTAGTTGTAAACTAAAGGCCTTGTTTCTCCATAAAATTGCTCAACATTTTGATCTTTCAGGCACATTGAGTAGGTACAATGTTTGAAATTATAGTTATAATAGTAATTCGAGGAATTAAAAATTAGATTAATTATTTTTAGTAGGAATGAATATATATTATTAGGAATTTATGTGATAAATTATTTTGAAAACAATTAGACTATTTATATTAATAGTATATTTAATTTTGAGAAGAGTTTAATAATATAAATGATGTGAAATTATGAAATAGATAAGATATATTTATTTAGATTTAAAAAATGTATTTATTAATTTATTAAGTGAAATGATAACTTTATTTTTTCATTTTTCCAATCTGAAATGGAATTTTTTTGAAATCACATGAACACACTTTTCTATTTTCTAATGGAAAAAGAAAATAAGAAAAATTTAGAAAAAGGAAAAGGAAAAGAATTTTTTCCTACATGAACAACCCCTTAAGGTTTAGCTTTCATAATTAGTAACTAAAATTCAATGTTTTTAATCTAAATTGATTTTTTGATGTTATAAAAATTAAGTTTTGTTACTTTGTATGTATAATTGCGGCCAAAAATTAGAAAAATGACATGGGTAGAATGAAATTGCTTTGGAAATTAATATTTATATCATGAAATTTATGAGTAATTTTTTTGAAATTGTGAAGAATTTGTCAATTTGATGGTAAATTAAGTTTAGTCAAGAGAATAAAAGGCATGCATATTTATTTTAATTAACATTGGATAATGGATGCAAAATGATCCTCAAACTACATGTTTATTCAATGGTAATCTAGGATGGGTAAAAATTAGGTATTCACAACGGATGAGAATCCAAATATGACTCCTCAAGACTAGTTTTAAATCATCAACTAATGGAATCATTGAACTTTGATCAAATACCTATCCACTTACATATACCTCAAATGGAATCACTTTATTTTAAGATATATGGCCTCAAAGTGACTAGCAATTGATCAAGACCAATTTAGATAAGATTAATTATTCAAGCAGCTCGAAACCTTTCAAGTTATCTTACCTTGCTTGGACCGAACGAATCCATCAATAAGCCGGGTTAGACTACTTGATTAAATTCCTAATATACCCAAAGTATTAATCAAACAATATGTTGATTAAGAAAGAGTTCATAGATTATTGGAGAGGGGATCACGTGTCAATAGCATAAAAAATAATTATGAAATACAACTTAAAACCATCCACAAGGGACTTGTAGATAGTAGTAACAGGATCGTTCTTAGAGACTTTGTTGGTGAGATGTGGATTCCTTTGATGATCTGTTGTGATGACTTTAAGTAGGGGTGTCAAAACGGGTCTGCGGGCCGGAACCGACCCGGACTCGGCTAGACCCGAAGACACCCGGGTCGGGACCAGACCCGGTCTCGACTAAAAACGGGACCAGAAATTGGTCCCAATCTCGGTTAAGAATACGGGTCCCGGGTCCAGACCAGGGAAAAATGCACCCGAGTCCTTAATTGTTTTTTAATAAAATTATTTGTTCTTAATTCTTGTACCCGAAGAAGAAAGAACCCATGAAGTGCGGAAAAATAGTTCATCAAGGACGGGAGAAAAGATGAGTTGCCTTTCTAGAATTTTGAACTTATGTTCCAACTGTTTGGTAAACATGAAACTAGGGCCTTTAGTTCAAAACTAAAATACAGTTTTCTTTTAGAAGAAATCCATTTCTAATTCCATATTCAATTCAAGCAGCATGTAAATTTTCAATACTAGCAAATTACAGTAAAAAAATTACAAACAATACGGACCAGTTTACTGTCCTTCAATAACAATCTTTCACCCCCCTCAAGATGTATATAATATGATACCTCAATAGCTAACATTATGCTAAAAAAAGCTCCCAAAATAATCGAAGAGCATATATATTTTTGTTTATAGCACGTAGGACAGCATGATCATTTCTACAACTATAGTAAGACCAACCATAAAACCATCTCTCAACTACTTGAGGTCACCTCCATATATCCTATTTGGTTAATCCATATAAGAAGAAATGCCCTTGACATACACAAGCAGTAAATCAACAGTATTCCACAATCGATCATTCACAGTATTTGAATTAGCATCCCAAAATAACTTATCAACAAACCTTTCCATGCATAGGCATCAAGCATAAGAAAATGTTCCATCATTGATTGAACCTTCAGCCACAAACATGAAAACAGAGATTCACCCATTAACAATGAAACTTAATTTCCCTGACATATACGAGAGGTATGCTCACAAGGCAACAGACCACTGCTTTTTTTATCAGGTTAACTTAATTGACTATAATAAATTACAAAAACCAAATCCAATGCCAGCATCTCAAAAGAAGCATATACTACAATAGAACATAATCAACATAGCACGAACAAACAAAAACCACTTCTTCGAAAAAGAGATTAGGTCACAATACCTTGAAATGAACTCTAAGGTCAGCTCCCTGAGCCTTGCAGGCTACAAAACATAAGCAGACAAGTACTAAAAATTAGCATAGCCAAAAAAAACGAAAATAGTAGATCAACAACGCACAGGGAGTAAGCGAATCTAATGCAACTAAGAACAACCCAAATGGTAAAATGAGAGCATGCTTACACTTGGTGGTGTTGTCGGGCTCCCTTGAGTACTTCACCTGAAAAAAGAAGAAGCGAAAATGTTTAAGTAAGAGATACAAGGATAGAAAAGAGAAGTGGCAAGAAAAGGAAAGGAAGAAAGCGACGATGAGAGTGAAGAAGAGAGCGACGATCGATGTTGTGGTGTGCGGCGTGCAGCGTGAGACGTGCCTGTGGAGGAGAAGGGAAACGAAGAAGTGATGAAATTGAATGAACATTGAACATGTTAGGTTTTTTTTTTTTTAATTTGGCCGGGTCAGACCCGAGACCCGTCGGGTCCGACCCGGCTAGACCCGAAAATTTTCAGGCCGGGACCAGATCCGGTCTCGACTCAAAACGGGACCAAATTGGTTCCAGACCCGGCCCGAAACCTCGAGTCTGGGACGGGTCTATGGGTCTGGTCCCTAATTGACACCCCTAACTTTAAGTCACAATTTTGGATTTTGGTGGGTTGAAAACAAAGAGTGCAAAAATAAATTAAAGATAGAAAATGTTTCTTGGTCGGAGTCTTGACCAAGACAAATGATCAAGAGTGAAAACAGTTAAAAGAGGATTCCCGGTAAGAGCTTGAGTGAGCTATGTTTCTTATGATTCGATCATTGATTCAATGGTATTTATCTCATTCTTTTCGGTGTTGCTATAGAATGTAAGGACACCTTAGAATTCCTACTTCCCTCCTATATCAAATTACCTAAAGAGACACTCTACTAGACAATCTAACCAAATATCACCTTGCTAGTTAAATGGTTTACCGAATTGGTTGATTAACAAAAAAGGAAGACAACACCAAACTCAAGTTTACCTCCAAGTCGAGGCCCTCAATTGTCAATTAGGTTTGAGTTAGATTATTTATTTTCTCTAACCTATCTCGAGTACTAGTTGTCTACTTAGTATCTATTTGGTTTCATGTTCTTCCGTCCCCTTCAAGATTGACTGCAACTATTCAGATTAGAGTTTAGGTTTGTCAGGTCTAAACCCAATTTGAAAGCGATTTGTTATTTTAGAAAACTCACAAATGCAAAATTAAGGATTATTAAGAACAATTTAGATCTCACGAAAATATAAGAAACACAACTCTTAAGCTCTTACCAAGAATGAGAGATTTAGCCGAACATGGACATGGATGAAGAAGACTATTTAATTAATTGCATAAAAATGAAATCTGTAATTTCCCAAGTGGAAAATCACAGAGCAAAGTCTAAAAATGAAAGTAAACAAACTGAAACGGGGAGGAGATGATTATCTCCAAGGAGTCCTTGTAGCTTAAATAGTTTAGCTACAATCCTAATCCTACCTAAACATAATCTTTTTCAAAAGAGGATAAAATATTGTTCAGATAAAATCAAATATTATTTGTGAGGGAGATCCGATAAGGATTCTTGCTTGGACGTCTAATCATGATAGAACATTCCTCAATTCTCGTTGTCGCTACAATTGTCATCCTTTATCCTCGCGCCCGCTCTCCGAGTCTTCTACCGAAGTCTGCCTCTCTCGAGACTATCTTGGCCAAGAAGGTGGCCAAGATAAATTCCAACGCTGGTTTTCTCCTTTGCTGCTGATGTCTTCCTTTTGTCACGCCTCTAGGTAATTCTGCAAAAGTGAAGGAAATTTGTATTCATCAATAGCTTTTATTGTTCAATTCGTGAGTAATTTGGTAGTAAAATCATGAGAAATTAACACTCAATTAAGGGGTCTCAAAGGTTCCACTTCAGACTCAACTTCCTTAGGTGATTAGCTGGACCACATGCACTTTTACATAACCTTTTTAAGAAAACTCAAACTCAAACTCAAACTCAAACTCTATTTCACCATACTTTCTTTTCACCCTTGTAGACTAAACGTCTCACTAGCTAATCGAGTGCATAGTTTTGGTATTAATTTAGTGTTTATTGCTTATATTATGCATATAAGGAATAAAATAGGTGATTCGGCAAAAAAAAGCTATTTTGGCTGATTCTAGTATTATTTTGCGGAAGTCTTGCCTAAAAAAGCACAAATAGACTACAAATGCACAGACCAAAAAAAACAAAATTGCATTTTCACACATGTGATGATTATATTTTCGAGATTTCACTTATTATTGATTAGAAAAGGAATAAAACTCTTATATTTATACCTTTCTTATTCTATCAAACAATTGTTCTGATTCTTAGAACATTACGAGTTTTAGTTTCGTTTTCTCCTCTTTTGCTTCTTAGAACCCAAAACCATAGTTTTATATTTTTATTTTATAATTTTGTTTATGTTTTCTTTATAGAACTAATTTCTTATTCCTAATAAAGCAATTAAAGATTTTTGATTCATTCAACTGTGAGATCTAATCGTTTTTAATATTTTTCATTGTTTATATTTCTTTACCTACTATTTTAATGTCAATATTACTTTTGTTTAATTTATGGTTTGGTCAGCCTAAGTTATGCATGAATAATTAAAGTCATCTAGAAGGCCGAGACCTTGAATTGCAAAGCTGAAAGATAAAACATACATCTAATATGAAGCAAAATGTTGATGGTTCTCTTAGGTTAGGTAGTTAACCAACTTTGTTAAATACCCGAGCGAATTGCAGTACTGGCCAAGATTAATTTTTCCTCCACTTCATGGGTTATTTGGTTAAATCATATAAGTGTACATGATAGAGTGTCTCTTTGGGTAACTTCTTTTAAAAAGGAAAGCATGAAGTCAAGGCGGACCTGAATTTTGTAGCTAATTCATGTGTATGGAATTGAATATTAATTAGTCTATGATCGGTTGAATTGGAATCATAACCAAAAAATTGTGTTTGCTATGAGCCTTCTCATATTTGTTTGTTCTTACTTTTACTTATTTAATTAGTTTCATTAGTTTTAAAACTCGAACTCAACCTTGCTTTTGTCCATTTTATTTTATTGTTTATATCTGGTCATAGTCTAGTCTTACTCTTGCCCATTCCCTGTGGATCAACCCTACTAGCTAAAGTTTTTGTGCTAGTTTATCATATATTATTTATTTATTATTTTTTACGGATTCGATAACCGTTCAATTATTCTTGGTTGTACACAACACTACTTCAACATGCGAGTGATTAACCAACTCCATGGCAAGAAAATCATTTTGATGCATAAATGTTTTAAAAAAGTAGTTCAATCCCAAGGTTAGTGATTTTGATTCATATTTCACACCCCTCTAATCACAATTGGAAAACAGTTTTATCATACAAAAACAAATAGTCTGCATGTAACACCATAACATGTTGATGAGAAAGCTAGAAAATCTGCATAAAGAGAAATAAGGAGGTGAGGCATGGGTGGTTGGTGGGGTTGATAGGGATGGTAGTTACCTACTTCCATATAGAAAACTCGTTATGTTTGGGAAAGAAAAGTGGTAGACTAAAGAGGGAGAAAGAGAGTTTTATGGCTACAAAAAAAACTATACTTCTTTTAAATTTAAATTGTAAATTTATCCGGTTCTTGTTCCCCCAATGTTGAAAATAAAGTAAGAGGTTTCAAGCAAAATATGGGTAAAATAAGTTTTCCAAAGATGCTATTTATTAATATAAAAGAGTCATTTCCCTAGATGTCCATATCTGAGGAGGTTAGCTCTTAGAAGTCAGCTACATATATGGTCTCTTCCCTCCAGTCGATTTTGTTGGAGAAATAAAGACCAGCTGAGTCTCTCTTAATGAAATGATACTGTCCGCTTTGGGTCTAAGCCCACCCGGTTTTCACAAAAGACCTTATTCCATTAAGAAGATCCACTCTTATTATAATTAGTCTTTATTTCTCTTTTCTTTCCGATGTGGGACTTTAGTTCACACACCCCAACAATCTCCCTCTCGAACGAGGCCCTACATAGTCCTCAACAGGACCCACCGACTTCAAGTTCCTCTCGCAGATTCACTGCACTTAAAGTTCAACCTCAAACTGAGTAAGCCCACTAATTTGGCCCATCAACTTGCACGAAGTATGGAAATTACCCATCATACTTCGGGCTCAAGCTATTGGCCCACCATTTTGGCCCATCAATTTGGAGATTCGTTGTGTGCCGCCACTGAACCAGACCCCGTGCACTGAGTCTGGGCCATCATCAACATACTCGTCCCACCAATCCATCGGATCTACTCCACAAGCTCATCGAACCATCAGCCCCGCTACCATTTGTTGGAGAAATAAAGACTAGTCGAGTCTCTCTTAATGGAATGATACTGTCTACTTTGGGTCTGAGCCCGCACGGTTTTCACAAAAGGCCTCATTCCATTAAGAAGATCCACTCTTCTTATATTTAGTCTTTATTTCTCTTTTCTTTCCGATGTGGGACTTTAGTTCGCACATCCCAATAAATTTAGTGTTCGTTAACTGTGATGTTGTTAGTAGAAGCAATTTGATGTTACTTGTGGTGTATATCCCAAATGATTCAGGCATTCAATCTTCAGAATTACAGAAGCATTTGCACTTTGGTTTGGAACACGGTCTAGTTGCCTTTGATTGTCTTTCCCGCATCAAAGTTGTCCATTCCATTGTTCCCCATTAGGTACTAAAAAATAATACGTGCTTGTGTAAACTAAGTTGGTTTGTCCATATTTTTTACATAAATAATTTATATTTTATCAGTATTGTCATGACCCTTTTAAGGCCTGAGCCGACTTGGCCCATCTCAATTTTTACCGGACTTCGTGAAATTAAGTTTGAGTCCGGCCCTGCCCGTCCAATTAACAGGTTTAATTATCAGTGACATTATTGTTGCCATTCTCATAAATGTCCTCATTATCTATAATCATACTTATCACTATAATAGTATATTTAAGGAAGCAAGTTATTTTTTTTTAGAGATAAATGGAAGCAAATCATAAATGAATAATGTAAATATAGCAAGTAAATAACATAAAAGGAACATTTTCTAAAACAATGTTGTTAGATCATTTTATTTAATTATAAATAATGTCCAAATTTTAAAATTATCTTAATAATGCAACTTTCAGTTTTTAGTTTATCAAATTCACAAAAGAAAGAGAACAAGATGAAGAGAGCTTTCTCACTCAGCATTTGGCTACTCTGTTTTGTTATTGCGTCATGTCAGTCTTGCTATCTTTTCAACTCCTTTCAATTTTTATTGATTATTGATTACTCTAACACTTCGGTTTTTTTTATTGATAGGTTTTGTTCAAGGGTTAGCATCGATTGAGAGGATCGACGAGAAAAGAGCCACCCCTTTAATTAATGAATGCAAGTCTGATTTTGAATGTAACGAAAAATGTCAGCCTAAGAGATGCTTAAAATATTTTTGTAACAGTGGAAGGTGCTTTTGTCTCATTGGCCCTACGGTTATACCATGTAAGCTCTCTCACAATTGAGGACTTAGTCTTTCTAAGGGAGTACTCATGTTTGGATTATTTTATTAACTTAATAAATTTTAAGAGGATACCAATAAGTTAGATCATGCTGATATTTTTCAATAAATAAATGTTATTTTTGCAATGAAAAATATTATATAATAAATTAACCTTAATTATTGTCCCTTAATCTAAATTTGGACGTTTCATTTTTTTTCATCTCACCATAAATAGATGATTAACTAATCAACTCATTTTTGTGCATCATGAGACTAAATAGATGAACAATAAAAATATTAATAGATGAAAAGCCAAAATATGAGTTGTCATCTATTTTCTTAATTTGTTTCAGAAAGTTAAAATCACGCATACTAATTATTTTGCGAGTGTGATGTGCCTGGTCAAGAAAGCACCTGAGCAAGATAGATTCCTAGAGGAGAGAGAAACCACGTTTTTTAAATCCTAGAAGCTTCCAAATTCAGGATTGAATTTATTTTTTTATGCAAAAGATAAGATACAATCAGTTGAGATATTTTATGGATTTTTAGAAAGAAGAAAATTCTATTTGATCTCTTCCTTATTTTAGAAATAGGATTCTTTTAATCTCAAAAACTCAAACCTGGTTGATAGGAATGCTTTTGTAAAGATATCAGTAACCATTGTACTTCTGTCTTACAATGCACTAGGGTGACTTCACCCCTTTTTTGTACTTCTCTTAGAAAAATACAATTTCACTTAAAGTGCTTAGTTTTTCCATGAAATACTGGATTATTATGAGAGATAGTAATAGTATCTTGGTTATCAACAAATACCTTAGTGCTATTTTTCTCCTCCAAACCAAGATCACACACGATCTTCTTTATCCATAAAGCTTGATTGAAAGCAGTTGTTGCAACAATGAACTCTACCTCTGCTATTGATTGAGCAACAATCTCTTGTTTCTTGGAACTCCAAGAGAAACAACCTGAGCCAAAAGTGAAATATTAACCGAAAGTACTTTTCATATCTTCGATTGAACCAGCCCAGTCATTGTCAGAAAAACCTTCAAGCTTGATATTCTGACACTTGCCAAATTTGACTCCATAATTCAGTGTTCCTTTAACATACCTGAGCACCCTTTTTGCAGCTTTCATATGCACTTCACTAGGAGAGTGCAAGAATTTGGAAAGTACACTAACAACATACAAGATATCTAGTCTTGTTGCTGTGAGTACATCAAAAAACTAATCAAGGTTCTATAGTTGGTTTCCTTTACCCAATCAACTCCATCATCTATCATCAACTTCTCATTCTGATGCATTGGAGTGCTCATGCTCTTACAATCATCCATTCTGAATATTTTTTAGAATTTCTTTTGCATACTTCTTCTGACATACAAACACTTGATCTTGAGATTGGTTAATCTCCATTCCCAAGAACAATAGCCATCTCTCCAAGGTATGTCATTTCAAAGCCTTTCATCATCTCCTTTTTAATTTTTTCAATCAACTCAGAGTTGTCTTCTGTTACTAAAAGATCATCAACATACAAGGAGACTATCACAATATCATAAGTAGTATGTTTGATGTAGAGAGTTGATTCACTTAGGCTTTTTTGAAAACCCAAGTCAGAAAGATGATCATCAATTCTGTTGTACCAAGCCTTTAGAGCTTGCTTCAAGCCGTAAAGAGCCTTTTTGAGCAAGTATACCTTGTCTTTATTCCCCTCTACCGTAAACCCCTCTGGTTGTTCGACAAAAATCTCCTCTTCCAGAAAACCATTTAGAAAAGCTTATTTGACATCCAATTGGAAGATTTTCCAGCTTTTTTGTGCTGCAACTACCATCAAAAGTTTGATGGTATCGTCTTGCCACTAGTGCAAATGTCTCTGAAAAATCTACTCCAAAGACTTGATCATAGCCTTTTACCACAAGCCTTGCTTTGTGCTTGTTTACTAACCCATATGCATTCAACTTAGTTCTATAGACCTACTTGACTCCAATGATTTATCTATCATGAGTTCTTTCAACTAGCTTCCACGTATCATTTTTCTCAATCATGGTCAGCTCCTCCTTCATTGCAGCAACCCAATTTTTATCCCTTTCAGCTTCTGGATATGCAACTGGTTCAAAAATAACTACATTGCATCTTTGATAAATGTTTGAAAGTGGTCTGGTACCTCTGACTGGAATGTCGTCAATAAGCTCATCAGGATTCAGCAACTCATCTTTCATCTCTTGTTGATCTTCTTCCCAATTCTACTAATTTTGCTCATCAAATTGCACATCTCTACTTATAAGAATTTTTTCTATTTGTGGCTGAAAAATTCTAAAAGCTTTAGATTGGAAGCTGTAACTGATAAAGACTCCAGGTACTGCCTTTTTGCCGAGCTTATCCCTTTTCACTTGAGGAATATAAGAGAAACACAAGCAGAAAAAAATCTTAAGATTCTCAAGTGAAGGTTTATGCCTATGCAAAGCTTCGAAAGGAGTTCGACCATCCACTACCTTTGTAGGCAGCCTATTTAATAGGAATACAATAGTGCTAACAACCTCAACCCAAAATTTCTTTGGAATCTTCTTCTCATGCAACAAACACCTTGCCATTTTCATGATAGTCTTGTTCCTCCTCTCACTCATTCTGTTTTATTGTGGAGTGTATGGAGTAGTAAGCTGGTGCTCAATTCTAGCATCTACACAAAATCTTTGAATTGATTAGAGTGTACTCAACTCCATTATCTGATATGAGCACCTGTATCTTACAACCACTTTGATTTTCCACCAATGCTTTAAATCTCCAAAAAACATTAGCAACTTCTGATTTGAATCTTAGGAAATAAATCCAACATATTCTTGTCAAATCATCAATAAAGATTATGTAATACCTGCTCTCATTCAATGATGGAGTTCTCATAGGGCCTCAAAGGTCTGTACGAACAAGCTACAATTTTTAAGGTGCTCTCTAGTTTGATCTTGCAAATAGCAGCCTTGTTTGCTTGCCAAACTAACATGCCTTGCATCTTGGAACCTCCCATTCAAGAAAAGGTAGACCTTGGACCATCTCCCTCCTTTGCATATACAAGAGGGCCCTATGATGAAAATGGCCCAACCTTTTATGCCAAATTTTAGTGTTGGATTCTAAGCTTGGAAAAGCAACCTGCTCCTCCTCTATCGACTCGAATGTGAAATTTGTTCCCTTTATCTTCACCCTGAATACTTCTTGATCTTCGGCATCTTTGATAAGTCATTTTTTATTTTTAAAAATCATCTTGAACCCTTTTTGTAGAAGTTGTCCAACACTCTACGTTCGTTTCTCTTTCACAACAATATAGTCACCGTTGCCTATCCTGACTTTTGAGGTGGCAGATTTGTCAAGCTCTTTGAAGAGCTTTTCATCATTTGTCATGTGGTTTGTACAACCATTGTCAATCAGCCAACCGTCACGTGAACAATTGCCCACAAAATAAGTTGCAATAAACAAGAGTTCTTCTTCTTGTCTTTGATTATGTTCCAACTTTTTAAACTTTCTGCACTTCATATCAAGCTTTCTCCAACACTTGTAGTGAGAGTGACTCTTCCTTCCACAATGCCAACATGGAGGAAATTTTCCTCCTTTATTTCCTGAATTCTTACTAGTAGTAGCATCATCTTCTTTAGGATGATTCTTCTTTGCTTTTTTGTATTTGCTACTAGCACCTATCTGCAATTTTGCTTGTAGTACAACTTCTACAAACTTGTAATGCATCTCATTAACCTTCTCTACTCTAGTGCCTGCAATGCATTCAATAATTTTACCAAAGGAATTTGTACTAGATCCTTAGTATTTCCAAATGAAGCAATAGTTGCTTAAAACTTTTTAGGCACCGTAACATGAATGTTTTTGACAATTCTGCTATTAGGAAATTTAGAACCCAAAAATCTCACCAGATTTGTGATGCTAAGAAGCTTGTCAGAGTATTCTTTGACAATTTCTGACTCCTTCATTCTCTGCATCTCAAATTCTCGAATGAGATTCATGACTTTCATCCCTTTCATTCTCTCATCTCCTTGGTATTCTTCCTTGAGAAAATCCCATATTTCTTTTGCAGACTCCTTAGCCATGACTCTATTGAAGATTGCTAGTGAAAGCGCAACAAATAGGCAAGCTTTTGCCTTATACTTTGATACATTCTTATCCTTATGAAGTTTGATCTGAGCCATTGTTGGGTTGTCAGGCATAAGAGGAACAACATAGTCCTCTGATACGAGCTCGAGGACTCTAACTCGTATCCGCGAAGTGACTTCATGGGTAGACCGCGCTAGCCATCCGAGGCCTTGCTCTAGCCTTCCAAAGGCCAAGCCAAGGCCATCTCTCCAAGACCGCGGTTAAGACCCTTTTGTTAAGGGTAGTAGTGGTTTTTCCCATGAAATAACCCCTAACTATAAATAGAAGGGCTTAGCCTCTTTTATAGCTTGTCTTTGATTTTTGTGAGTTATCTCCATCAAGACCATTAGTTAGCCTAGCACATTAGGGTTCTTAAAACCAATCTTGTTTCCTCTAATTAAAACCTATCGGCTTGATCAATCCTTGATCAATTAAGGGTAGGCTCGATTAGAGATCCTTGTAATCCTTTGATTATAAGTTATATACATTATTTTCCATAAATCCATCTCTACATTTCCTTTATCTATTGCCGCTGCATTTTACTCCATTAAACACCTAAAATCATCCATCTATCCGTATGTTTACCACCTCCCAAAGGAGACTAGATCCTTCCATCAAGCAACTCACGACTTCATCTTCACAAGAGAAATCGAGAAGTTATCATGTGGTAGCGGAGCTTCAAGGCTGTCTTCTCGGTTAGTAAACCTCATTTTGGCACCATTTCTACGGTTGAATTTTTTTTTTCTACAATTTCATAGTTGTTCCTCTATATTGGTAACTCACCGTTTGTACGGTTGAAAAATCTTGTCTCACCGTTTCTACGGTTGAAACATTCTTCCCCACCGTCGGCTTCATTTAAAACTCATTTGGGAAATTTTCAGATTTAGGTCAAAAAGTTTGCCGTTTAGTGATTTGATCTTGCATAAACACAATTGCTGAAATATTTGGTGTTTATTTGCTTCTAGCCGACTCAAATCTTTATCTTCTTTAAGTGTGAATGCTTGCTGTGTTGGAGCTTCCAATGATGAGCCATGAGAGCCATGTGGACTTGCTTGTGTTCTAGCTAGTTATCATATTTTTGTGCTCACCTCCTAGCCGGCCACATCTCTCATTGTGAGCCAAGCATTTCAGCTTGCTTACCACTCCACTTAGCCTCACATAGCCGTCCCTAAGGATGAATCCTTACACAATATTTGGGTTGTCATACAAGGTTATTTGCTTGTCATACACATCCACCTCACTTGACACATTTTTGCCTTGTCATCCACACAACAATTGACACCTTTTAGTTGCCACCTTACACTTTTTGGCATTTAGTGAGAAATTTTCACTTGCAAAACTACTTGTCTTTCACTTTTGTACACACAATTTTTCCTAAAATAGGAGAAAATTACACGTGTCAAATTACAAATGTTGAATGTAGAGTAAAAGTAGTTCTTCTTCTCTTGATTCCTCTGATTAATGAATCAGTCTTCACTCTGGATTTGGATGGTTGACGGATTGACCTTGAATCAGCTTGTAATCTGCGGTTGATTTGAGAAGAAACCGGCCTTGAATCAGCTTGTGGCTTCTTCTTGCTTTGATTTGATGTAGTTGAGAGAAAATTGGCCTTGAATCAACTTGTGGCTTCTTCTTCTTCCTTGGAGACGATATGCTTTAGCTCTTGATCTTTGCAGCACTTCTTCTCTCCAAATATATGTTCCCTTCACCTTCTGATGAAATCTCTATTTATAGGCTCATAAGGGTGATTTTGGAATTGGAAAGATGACATGTGTCTTCATCTCATTGGTCCAATTTGTAACCGACGTTATTAATTAATTTGCACATTAATTAATAATTAAATATTAATTAATTTGACATTTAATCAAATTATTTAATAAATATGAGATGAGTTTTGATCCCTCCAAGTATGAGTTTGCTGGTGGGCTTCGACCAAATAAGCTTCATGAATTTCGGTGAATGTGCTTTGTGGTTTTTTTATAAACTGGGCCGAATATTTTAAGACGAGCTAAAATTTTGATGTCTACAAATGCCCCCTCAAGATTATTTTACTTGGTGAAGTAAATTAATCTTGAACTCTTTTCTGAGCGAGTTTTAATTTGTGTCGATAACTGAACTTGAAATCATGTTTGATTGTAGGGCCAAATTTGCCACGGACTAATTTTGACTTCGGAGAAACTTGCCATCGAATGTACATTTTTCTTTAGAACTTGTACCAAGGAATTGATTCCGCAAAGGAATCCATGGTCTTGGAATTTGTTCCTACACATCATGGATTTCATCGAATTGATCATGTGCGACGGCGACCTTGGATAATTGTTTTCCTCTCCCTTTTTTTTTATAGCATTAACACATGTAGTAATTAATTCAGTAGATCAACCAACAAATTGATTACTTCTATGAATCAATCCTATGATGGAGCCTTTAATTAATTAAGTGGACTAAGCTAGTTAATTAATTACTCATTCAAGCCTTAGCCCAATGCCAAGCTAGCATAACCAAGAAAATAAAGGAGCCGAGATTGTGGGAAGAAATCTGTCAACAGGAAATTTTATTAATTTCCTTGTTGGTTAAGATATGCAGCCACACTCTCCTTCTTTTTTTCTTTTTTATCTAATCGATCAGAATTTTTTCCTCTTAATCGATCAAAATTTTTTCCTTGTTTGAGCAAAATCTTCATCTTAATTGAGCAAATTTTTTTCTTAATTGGGTAGGATCTTTTTCCTTAATTGAGCATATTTTCTTCTTAATTGGGCAACATGTATTTCCTTTGACTGAGCAAAATCTTCTCCTCCTAATTGTGCCAAATATTTTCATAATTGGGCAAAATTTATTTTCTTAATTGAGGAGGATTTTCCCCCCTTACAAATAGATGCTCCCTTCTTCAAGTGATTTTGAATTTTTTCCTTCTCACTGCTGCTATCCGAGAGAAGAAAAAGGTAACTCATGATTTTCATTTCCTTTTTCATGCCTTATGGCTGCAGACGCAATTGTTGATCTTTTTCTTCTTCTTTTGCTTCTTTTCTAAAACGCAACCCCTCTTTTCTTTCTTCTTTGCATGGTTTGGCCCTTTTCTTTTCTTTTCTCTTCTAACATGTTTTGGCTTTAATCCTTTTTTTTTCTCTTATTTATTTTGTGTAGGACACCAATCTTCTTCAACAGGCAAACAATCAAGCTTTCGTGTGAATTTTGACTAGTATCTCGGCAGCCTTGGTATGCCTTAGCTGGCTGGTTTTGGTTTAGTCCTGGGCGTCAATGGCTGCTAAATTTTCAGCCTTGTGTGACTGATTTTCCGGGCAGAATTCGGCATGAATGGCTGCTGCATTTTCAGCCTTGCGTGACTGATTTTCTAGGCAGAATTTGGGCATGAATGGCTGCTGCATTTTCAGCCTTGTGTGACTGATTTTCTGGGCAGAATTTGGTCCAGCTTGGTGTCCCTTAGCTGGCCGGAAATCGGCAGCTTTGCTTGACTGATTTGTTGGACAGAATCTTCGCTT
This sequence comes from Viola odorata, assembly GCA_963691705.1. Classification (NCBI taxonomy): domain Eukaryota; kingdom Viridiplantae; phylum Streptophyta; class Magnoliopsida; order Malpighiales; family Violaceae; genus Viola; species Viola odorata. Next base: position 36,587,698 of record OY829539.1, on the reverse strand, counting down.
TACACCCTTCTTGCTTTACTTTGTCTCTGCATCAAAAGATCAATTTTTTCTTCATGCTTTATTGTTTCTTTGCTCGAGGGTGTTGCGTCGTCGTCATTTTTTTCTTCTTGTTCAACTATTTCTTGCTTTGGCCGTCTTGGTCCTCCACTACCTCTTTGCGGTGCCATCACAGTAGTGAAATTAAATTGAATTGGATGAGAAGAAACAGGAGAAGAAGGTGGTATCTCTTGAGGAGGCTGCTCTTCTTGCTTGCCCGCCACCTGCTGAATTGCCCTTTAATCTCTTTAAATTGCAATTGCAATTGCAATTTTAATTTATTTCCTCTGCACCTAGCCATGCTTCCGCAAATTGGCTTTCTATTATTTATTTATTTTTTCAACTTTTACCCTTTTGATTTTTCTTGACACTGGGCCTTTGATTTTGTACTAACCCATTTTTTTCCTTCCGGCAGGAGCATTGAATATATTCTCCTCCTTCCTTGTTGCCGTACCAACATACAGAGCGGGAAGGTAACTTTTTAACTTATTATTTTTGCATGGCTTTCTTGCTTCTTCTACATGTGTGTATGCTTGAAGCTAATTATTTTCCATGATGTTTTAATTCCATTGGAGCATCACAAGCTGATTTTTGCCATGATCTTTTAATCTCATTGGACCATCACATGGCTTTTGTCTCCGTGGTTGTGATGGACCTTCTTTTTTTTGATTATGGACATGCATATATATCACACCAGGCCATCTTCTTTGATTTCTAGCCAAATCAATTGCCATGCAAATAGATATGATCATGCCACATTGACGCAATTTAATTGTTTTTTATTTATTTTGATTTTGATTTTTGAACTTGTATTAGTTTATTCGAGTCGACCTTGTGTTTCCCCTCATCGTGCAGAGCGAAACCATACTCGGATTTGATCTTCACTTGCCGTGATCATTTAGTCTTCATACGTACCCGGTACGACTACTCCTTTTTTTGTGGCTAATTCCTGGCATAGCTAACCGAAATTTCAATTTGAGAGGATTATGGGGGAAATTGAATCACTTTTAATCAATGGGGATTATGACCAATTAATTGCTCAAGATTTGAACTAATATCAATTTTGGGAGCCATGCGCCACAATTTTCTTTCGTTTTCTTTTTTTCTTTTTCCTTTTTCAGATGACGTCATCCTCGTCGCGATCCGTTGGTGTCGTTCCATTGCAACCTCTTGATATGGATTGGATTGGTGAGAGCTCAAGTTCAAGGGCAAAGAGGACGATTTCTTTATTTCCCAGAAATCGAGGTGAAGCATCGTTCGTAATCTAGAGGGAAAAGAGTATTGAAGCTCGCCATAGTGAGTCGGTCAACGGAGGATCCTAATATAAGCTCCATCGAGGGTCTAGATCAGTGCTTATTAATCACTGTATCCCACCTAATTGATATAAAGGCTTTAGGATCCTGCCCCACCAACATCGACGTTAACCTCATTGAGGGTCTTGATCAGTCCTTTTCAAAGACTGCATCACACCTAATTGATATCGAAGTTTCAAGATGTCGCTCCACCAGTTTCAGGATTAACCTCATCGAGGGTCTTGATTAGTCCTTTTCAAAGACTGCATCACACCTAATTGATGTAGAAGTTTCAAGAGTTCTCTCCACCAGTTCCAGGATTAACCACATCAAGGGTCCAGATCAGTCCTTTTTAAGGACTGCATCTCACCTAATTGATGTAGAAGCTTCAAGAGTTTGCTCCACCTTGCTTATTCCTTCTTTTTGCTACATTGAACACTATATTCTACATCCCGAGATTTGCTGAGAGGATCAAAGCGAAGCATTGTAGATGGGGATCGCCACTTATCGCTCTAGAAGAGATCTCTTATCTTCAAGGCCTTCAAGAGTGATTGCTTCAGAATCAGAAGCACCTTCGAAACAAAGGCTTCGAGCTCAGAGGAGTCTTCGGAATAAAAGCTTCATGAACTCAGAGGCGTCTTCGGAACAAAAGATCTCGGGCTCAGAGGCATCTTCAGAATAAAAGCTTCGGACTCAAAGGCATCTTCGGAACAAAAGGCTTCGAGCTTAGAGGCATCTTCTATTCTTCAGGAGGTCATCAAGGATATATTTACGTCTGACGCCGCTCCATTGAAGTTGAAGGTTGGGGACTTTCTGACTCGAGTTGACTCTTACTTCACAAGGAGAGAGAAAGACATAAGTCATTTTCCTCACCGAGCAAGTGGATAGGCTAAAGTTGAAGCTTGACGCCTCTCAGATATAGAGTTCTTCCTTTCAGGATGCTTTATTGAGTTCAGAAGTAGAGGTGTAAGACTTGGACTTAAAGTTCTGCAAGTTACAAGATCATCTTCAAGGCGCTGATGAAAACATCCAGAAGCTTTCTGCAGAACAAGAAGAATGGAAAAAGGAAAGAGACCGTCACTGCAGCTGAAGTTAAAGCGATTGATCCTGAGAGGGAAGAGCTTAGGCATACTTTCTTTCAGATGGCAGACTTGGAAGACATAGTGACAACCTTGATGTAGTCTCTTTCTCTTTCTTTATTTTTTTCGAGAACATATTTATTTTGTTCATTTATTTAGCCGTACACAGTTTATACTCTTGCGGGCCAGGAGTGGTACAATGATTTTGTTTTCTTTTTACCGTACATAGTTTATACTCTTACGGGTAAGGAGTCATGTGATGATTTTTTTTTATGTGACTGCACTTGAAATATGTCAAGTTGCCTAAGTACCTTCAAAGAGGAAGGATCAAGTCATGACGTAGTTCAATTGTTTTTTTTTCTTTTATTTTGGCGCTACACAGTTTATACTCTTGTGGGCCAGGAGTATTTTTTTCTTTTTTTGTTTGTTTGTTTGGCTTTGCAGTTTATCCTCTTGCAGCTAGGAGTAGCGGCGATGATTTTTAGGCATAGAAGTGCTAGAAGACCCTTCCGTTGATAGGTCCGATGTGTAATCCGTTGACTTCTTCCAATTTATCAATTGTGGCTTGCCCCCTTTCCTCTAATGTTGGCGGAACTAGCTCTAGTTCATCTTCATCTGACACTTCCTCGACAAAAGCACAATTAGCATCCTCAACCTCCATGTCTTTAGTGTTGTAGAAGAATCGTCGTGCAACACTTTTTCTCTTCTGCTTCTGCCTTTTGGACTTTCCTTTTTGGTTTAGGACATTAGGTCCTAGCCGTGTGAAGACAGACTTCTTTTGTGGTGGTGTCGGAAGTTTAGGCTCCAAGGAAGCTTTGTCTCCTAACCTGTCAAAAATAGAAACCTTAGCCGCTTCTTCTTAGATACGGCTGAATACAGAGAGCTTCTCCTCCTTAGAGATCTCTTTGTCAACTTCGCATATTTGTATCATAATTGGGTTCGCGGAGGCTTTTTTGACTTTGATCTTAGCTGGAGGATCTTGTAGAAAATCGAGCCCGAACCTTTGCCTTTCTATAGATGATTTTCCGTTAGAAAGGACCGCATCCAAGTCACCAAGTTGGTGAGGTTTCCCTTTTCTGTACCCAGCATTCTCGAAGTGTCTTTCGACTTTTGGGTCATACCATCCTCGGCTGCATCCTTTTGATCCTTCGCTTTTTATATCTTCGGATCTTGCCTCCTTGGAAGCTTCCAGCTTGGATGGTCTCGGGACCAATGTTGAAATCATGGGAATAGGGAGAGTCATACTCTTCTTTAAAACTTCTACTTCCTCAATGATGATGGTTTTGGAAAGTGAAGTTTTTACGAACATAGGTGTTGCCCTTGTTGCAGAAGATGAGCTTTCTCCATTCTTCTTATATTTTGGTGCAGAGATGAGAAAGGCTTCCGAAGGAATCTTTTCTTCCAAGAAGAATTTGGCATCCGCAAAATGTGATTCTTCCTTGTCGAATGGATTAGTTTCTCCCTCAACGCATTTTACCTCTCTATTACAAACGTATTTGAGGCAAACAATTCTTGTAACCAAATCCTTCTGAGGAGCAGCTGGTAGGATGTTCTGGCGTCGATTACATGAAAAAGGACAGTAGACAACAATTCTATGATTTATAGTTTCACTCGGATCACGCCAATGGCTGCTTGACCCTTTTGATTGAAACTTTGGATAACCAACTTACTTTTGGAAAGCTCAGACATGGCGATTCCTTATTTCTTCATTGTATGGATGGGTATAATACGGACCGCTGACTCTTGATCCACAAGTATCCTTCTGACTTTTTCTTCTCGAATGTAACCTGTAACATAGAGAGGCCTGTTGTGCAAACGAGATCCCAGTAGTGAATCATCATCTGTAAAGGTGATTACATTAAAGCACTCAGCGTAAGACGGTTGATCAACAACTTTCAACAATCTTTCCTTGTATTTGGTTGGATCTACCAATGCTTGTACTAGTGACATCCTGACTTCTGAAGGGAGATTAAGGGTTTCGGCTAAAGAGACATTTGATGGAACCTCTTTCAACCTTTTTATGACATTGTCATCCTCCTAATCAGACTCTTCAGCTTGCTTCACGTTGACCATGTGGACTGCTGCACAGTCTTCATGATATTCCTCTTCTGGGAAATACTCTTCAAGAGTTACTGCCCTTCCTTCTTTAGACATCTCTGGTTGTTCGCCCGGAAGACCCTACTCTTCTTGCTGGATATCATGATTTTGAATAGAGGCACCATAAAAGTATTTTGAGGATGAATTTCTCTTTGGAATAACCTTCTTATTCTTCTTTCTTCTAAAGGTTGACCACCCATCGTTAACTTCATCTTTGGACTCAGAGCTTGTTTCCCAAATATCTAAGTCATTAGTCATCAACTCGTACAAGCTTGGCCCATAAGGGTTTCCTATCTTTGGCATCCCTGGGTAAGCATAGGTGACCTTGACTTCTCCATCTGTGCTAAACTTTATAGGGATTGCCCCCTTCGGTAATTCAGTTGTCAGTATCATTGGTCGTGAGGCGACTGTCCTCTGTCCCAAAGCTTGCGACAATGGAATAGGATTAAATGACCCGAATGCAATCATAGTTTGTGTAGCATCGTTCTTTGCAATGGTTGTGATGTAATTGGCATTTACAACATCTTCATCATCGAGTTTTATTTTTCCTTCCTTGTCCAAACGAACGATGAGGTCTTTAAGGACAAAACACCTATCTACCGGATGACTGATGACCTGATGATATTTGCAATTCCTGGGGTTGTCGACCTGGTTCACTTCTTCTGGGGCCTTTGATGGTGGAAGCTCGATCAATTTTTGTTCAAGAAGCTGGTCCAGAATGTCAGAGACTTCCGAGTCTAAAAAGGGATATCCTCTTTCTTCACGTTCATTCAAGGTCCTTCTTTGAGATTTGAAAGGCTTGTACTCGGTCTTGACTTGTTTCGCCTCTTATTTTCTTTGGATCTCTTTGAAGGATATTTTCACAGGTGTCGCGGTGACTACCATGCTTTCCTTTCCTTTGTTGGTCTTCGGGTCTTTCCTTACTTCTTCCATTTCACGAGAGTCATTTGGCAAGTAACTCCCATGCCTTTGGATCTGAATTTCCAGATCATGAGCTCTAGTTGCGAGCTCCTTAAATATGCATGGCATGTTCGCCTCCAAGTTGTAGAGTAGTCCCCACTGCATGCCTTGGACACACATGTCGATTGAAGATGACTCACTAATCCTTTCTTTGCAATTAAGGACCAAGTTCCTCCATCTTTCGATGAACTCAGTGACAGGTTCATCTTTTCTTTGTTTTGTTCCTGCTAGTTCAGACAAGCTGACAATCCATCGAGTGCTGTAAAAGCGAGTTAGAAAGTCTCTTTCTAGTTGGTCCCAACTATCAATAGACCCAGGCCTGATATCAGTGTACCATTCAAAGACCACGCCTTTCACTGATCGTACAAATTGCTTCACCATCATATCTCCATAAGTTCTTGCATTGTTGCAAGTCCCTATGAAGTGAGCGATGTGTTGTTTAGGGTTCCCTTTCCCCTCGAACTGCTGGAATTTTGGAGGTTGATACCCCACAGGCAGTAATAGTTCATCTATACGCCTTGAGTAAGGCTTTGCGTACCCAAAATTCCATATTGGGTAGCGTCGATAGCCATCACCACTACAAAGGATTCAGAGGACTCAGAGTTGTAGTCTGCCCATCTCCTAGTTGGAGTATTTTCAGAAGCAATTTCAGCATCATATTCTCCACTCGGGTGATAGTCATAGTAGGAACCCTCAGATCTTGCCTGGACCTCTTTGGAGACCTTTCTTGGTTTTTCCCTACAGGAAAATTGCTTCAATGGTGACACCAACTAGGCCTTTCCAGCTCTAGTGTGAGCACCTGTTGCCGGAAGACCTTCTTGAAGATCTTGGGGTGCTTTAGCGAAGGAGTCGCAGGTCTGACTTTTAATCAAGTGATTCATCGTTGGATCTTGATTTGAGGAGTGTGATTCAAGAGATGAGAGGAGAGTAGTGTCCCACTGGGCGTGCCAAATATTTGTACACACAATTTTTCCTAAAATAGGAGAAAATTACACGTGTCAAATTACAAATGTTGAATGTAGAGTAAAAGTAGTTCTTCTTCTCTTGATTCCTTTGATTAATGAATCAATCTTCACTCCAGATTTGGATTTGAACTTGAGTTAGATGGTTGACAGATTGGCCTTGAATCAACTTGTAATCCACGGTTGATTTGAGAAGAAACTGGCCTTGAATCAGCTTGTGGCTTCTTCTTGATTTGATTTGATGTAGTTGAGAGAAAACTGGCTTTGACTCAGCTTGTGGCTTCTCCTTCTTCCTTGGAGATGATATGCTTTAGCTCTTGATCTTTGCAGCACTTCTTCTCTCCAAAAATATGTTCCCTTCACCTTCTGATGAAACCTCTATTTATAGGCTCAGAAGGGTGATTTTGGAATTGGAAAGATGACATGTGTCTTCATCTCATTGGTCCAATTTATAACCGACGTTATTAATTAATTTGCACATTAATTAATAATTAAATATTAATTAATTTGACATTTAATCAAATTATTTAATAAATACGAGATGGGTTTTGATCCCTCCAAGTATGAGTTTGCTGGTGGGCTTCGACCAAATAAGCTTCATGAATTTCGGTGAATGTGCTTCGTGACATTTTTATAAACTGGGCCGAATATTTTAAGACGAGCCGAAATTTTGATATCTACAACTTCTTCTTTAAAATACATGTCATACAAGTGACCTCTCTTGCACTCAATTTATATAAAAAAAATAGAAAAGAGAAGAGAAAGGAACTAAAACAACGATCAATTAAAAAAGAAGATCAAGTTCCTAAAATTCTAAAAAAGAAGAAGAAAGAATAAAATTGAGTCACAAGCAAGAGACTACATTTGTGTGTGCATTTGAAGTGAATTAAATCATTTTAAAGTGAAATTATTGTCAAGAACAAAAGTGCGGCATTTTCCCCCCAAATTCTTTTCAAATTTTACAATTTCAATTTTCGCTCATTTTCCTTAAATCTTGAGTTGTCCATTTGAGCTAGCCTTTTCTTTAGTGTCTTTGAGTTTGCTTCTCTTGTTTCCTACATCTATCTACTCTAGGCCTCAGTGGTGTTCAAAGCAATCAATTTCGTGAACATCAATTTGGCCTTCTCTACCTTTCCTTCTAAGCTTGTTTTCTTTGCATTCCATGTGCTTATTTGAGTCTTAAAGTCTTTTGCTAAGCTTAATTAATTGGTTTGCATTGGAGATAAGAGTGGGTCAGTTAGTGAGCTTATTAGAGTGTTGTGTGAAACACGAGAGCCCAAACACGTGAGGGAGTGACTAACTTTTTCGATATCAATTGCGTTTGTTCCTTTTTGTAGGTACAATTCGTTATGGCTGTCCACAATTCTCCAAGGGTAGATGGATCCGAGGAGTCTTCCACCCTCAATCTGGCCATGGCTGTCCTCACGGTCTAAATGGCTGAATTGCAACGCCAATAGGCATCCTAAGAGCACACCAACAAGCCCATCTTAGATGCGCTGTCCGCATTGAATCCGAGGACAACCACACATCCACCCTCACCAAACCCTACCCAACTAGCCACACATTACCACCAAAGAACCCACATAAATGACTCTTCTAATGCCAATTTGTATGGTGCTCCACCTAATTATGACAATGTCGAGGGTGTGATAGCTCAAAGTGACCATAGTGACGATGATGAGCAGCTTGGTAGGCCCCCACGACAAAGTCCCCCCATGGCCCTTGGTCAAGGTCGTAGCCGTTCTTCCCCTCCTTTCCAAAGCCTCGGGCCACACCTAAACCCTAGACAACCGCACCATCTCACACACACACCCAACGCCCACCTTGACATACCATTACACCAAGCCAACTATTGTAACTCGATTTTTCTACGCATTTTAGCATTTTTATCGTTTATCGCCATATCAACCTGTTTAAATCAAATTTCTATTGATTTTTGATCTTTGGCTGTTTATTTTAATATTTCGCTCCATTTTTTGTCATTTTAGTTTTTTCGTATTTTTTACTGTCTTTTTGTTCGAATTTCTATCGGTCCAGAGCGAGATTCCTCGGACCATAGATCTAACGCTTTCTTTCTTTAACTCAAAATTATTTACTATTATTTTATTTCGCGTCATCTCATTTTGTTTTGTTCAATTCACTTCGCTATAGCATTTATTTTTCGTTCGAACTTCTATCGGTTTTGAGCGAGCTTACTCGAGCCGTAGATTGAACTTTTTCTTTGTTTACTGTCTACTATTTATTTTGTTTCATTTTACTACATACCTTAGTAATTTTAGTTCGGGCTTTTATTCATTTCAAACTAGTTCTCTCGTGTCGTTAGCTCGAACCGAAAATATCTCGCTTGTACCGTATTAATATGCATTAATGCACATAAATGCATCATCATCCTCAACCTCGTCACCTTTCCTCCAGTTGCCCTCGTCGACGTTGAATCATCATAACGAGCTCCCATCAAGAAGCTTCCATCCAACCTCAGCCACACATCCAAGCTTGCTCACTACTCCGGCCACTACTCACCTCTCGTCGCCCACGCGCGCTTGCTAAGCACACAATCGTCGATTCCCCCCTATAAATACCCCTCAATCTCCAAACGAGAAAAAGGGGACCAATTCATGCTCTCATCCTGATATGATGCATTTTGTATTAATTTTCCACTCCTTTCCTAGCCCCATTTTTATCATGATGCTACTAATCTTCTCTTCTTTTCGCACTATTTAACAGATCAGGGCTATTGGAAAGGAAATCTCAAAAAGATGCACTTATCGCTAGATATTGGATGGATTTGAGTGGCGAGGTCTCACAGCTGAGCGCAGACAGTGGTAGTTTCGCCAAGCACGGAGTAGGAAACTCCTCAAGAAAGGAAACCCGCTGATTCACTCCAATTAATCCAGATTTCTCCTGTTTTGGCAAGAAGATATCCCAAGATCAACTCCAATTAAATTAGGATTTCCCTTTTATTAATTTCTATTTTGGGAATTTCCCTTTTTGTAATTTTTTCTTTTAAAACCCTTTTAGCTTTAGGGTTTCGGAGCTCTCTCTCTCTTCTTCTTCCACTTTCGGATTTTGGAGACTCCATATCTGCCTCTGGCATTCTTGTTTTCCATCCAATAAACCGGAGCTTTGCTCCGGCCGGTAATAAATAAGGGTTTTCCGATTTCGTCTCTCTTCTTTATGCAATTTCATTCCTTTATTTATTTTAATTCTAACATGAGCGGCTAAGCTCATTTGTTCTTGGTAGGATTGTCAAAGGTTGCTTAAGAAGGTTGTGAGGTCGAAGTGAAATTAATATACTCTTGGTCGGTATTTAATTATTTAACGATTTCTTGTCAATTCTACTAGGACTGTTTCTAGCCTGATCAACTAGCTGCTAGCCCTAGGCGATTAAAGTCATCACTGTGGTTATAACTAACGTGAAGCTGCAGGGTAAAGTAGATGACCAGTCAGAGTCATCAGGTCACTGGTCCCATCTGATTGGGTTAAGTAAGTAATGAGGGTAGAGCCTCAAACGTACTGAGTGTCTCACCCTGGACGCATCTTCCTTCATCTTCATGGGCCATTGAGTAGTACCCCCATAAACGTACCTTGGGGGATGACAAAGTGTCAAGACTACTCCATAAACGTACCTTGGAGTAGTTTCTCGTACAAAAAGAAGCAGGGGACCTAAGCGTACCTGGTCCCTATAGCGGGTCTATCGGCGAGGGGTAGAAGATCATTACACCAATGATCAGCCAAGTTCAAAAGCAACCGGAGATAGATTCCTACTGGGGACTTTTCTCTATATTGATATTTCATTTCACTTTATTTCTGTCCATTACTATTTTCATAGTCATTAATGAAACGAACTCTTGAAACCCCCCTGTTACTTGTTACTATTTTGGACTGTTTGCCCTCACTGCACAACACAAGACAGTGTCTACCTTAGTCTTTGTGGACCGACCCTGTACCACTATACACAGTTTAATTGTGCACTTGTTACAGGATATATATATATATATTATTTTTGAGGTGTCTCGGCAACACGTCAAATTTTGGCGCCGTTGTCGGGGACTTCGGCATCGATCCTTTATTTGTTGTGTATGACTAGGTCATCCAATCCAAATCCTTTACCCATCGATCCTGAAATCTGAAGGACAGAAAGATTAGCTATAAGGCTAGCCAGACTATCCGCAGAAAACAACAATCCCAATCAAACCCCCCCGAAGTTGAAAATCCCAACCACCTCCAACATCCAGACCAAGACGCTAAAAACCTCATCATGGCAGACGAACATCCAGAAGTTCCAGAAGTAGTGAACAACCGTTCCATAGAGGACCTAAATGCCACCACTGAGAAAAAATTCAACTGTATTGTATGGCTTGAAGTAGCCAATGATTGGACGATCAAGTCCGCTGTCATGCACCACTTGCCCAAGTTCCATGGATTGCCCAAGGAAAGCGCAATCCGACATCTCCAGCAGTTGCATTCCATATGCGAGGCCATAAAGCCAGCTAATGTTGACATTGACTACGCTAAGCTGAAAGCATTTATGTGGTCCCTGGAAGATGAAGCCCGTAGCTGGTTTTACGACTTACCACCTCGTTCCATCACCTGTTGGGACGATATGTTCAAAGCCTTCATTGATAAGTACTACCCCAACTCTATGGCTAGTGTGACCAGAATACAATTGGTAGCCATAGTACAAAAAGAGAACGAGAATGTGGGACAATACTATGAATGGTTTAAGAAAATACAAGCTCTCTGCCCCTCTCATAATTTGGCGGACCACACATTGCTACAATATTTCCACGAGGGACTGCTAGGGCGAGACAGAGCTATAGTTGATGCCGCTTGCAATGGTTCCTTGGTTGCCCTCACTCCAGCAGCAGCCAAGAATGTCTTGGAACTCATGGCCAGGAATGCTATCACTATAGAGGGAGGCAACATCCAAGACGTACGCCAAGCTGCCATAGAAAGCCAGTTGACCAATCTCAGAGGGATGATTCAAAACCTTTCCACCGGTCAGCCCGTGCAGGTCAAAGCAAGTGAGATTTGCAATTTCAATGACCACCCAACTAATGCTTGCCCCTATATTTCGGATGAAATATAGGTTAATGCAGTGGGAAATTATAATGGAGCCCCGAGGAAATTTGAGCCATACACCCAGAATTACAACAATGGGTGGCGCCATCCGAACCTTAGCTATGGGAACAATCCTCAAGCGTCTGGCCCTGGAAAGCAACAGCCGCCTTTCAACCTTCAAAATTTTAAGTCGTGGCCCAGTTACCCTAGTAATCAGTAGTACCAATAACAAGCTCCATAAGAACCATCGCCTCCTACGCCCTTAGTCGTCGAGGTAACGAATCTTACCAATGTTGTCCTTGAGTTACAAAAATAAATGAGTTCTATGGCTATAGAATTAAGGATGATAACAATACCCCTAGCAACAAGGG